>JAQFZW010001068.1:0-34107 GCA_034687055.1 Heteromurus nitidus
CCATTTAACGTAATGTATTTTTTGGCGACGACAGGGGGGGCTTAAGCCCCCCTAGCCCCTAGCTAAATCCGTCCTTGTGCGAGTCCATTACTTTTCATGGTAAATTGTGGTTCCGTGGCTTTGGCTATTTGCTCTCTTTTTTACTCCAATAATATTTCGTCCGCAAAATACGTACATACGCTAAATACCATACCGAAATTGTGAAGGGATAAAATGTTGAATTGCCTACTTTCAGTTTTGGAATTTTTTGTTTTGTAGAAAGTAGAAGGTATAGGCGAATTTTTTTTGCCCAAGGACATTAGTCGATGTTACATATAGGCAGTTTGTGAGAAACTTGTGATAGAAGTTTGTGAGCGTATTTCATAATTATATATGTATTTCGGTCTCGTTTTCTTACTTGAGCCAGGCCGGCACAGGACGAACCCGAGGCCCCAGATAGTGTAAGTTGAGGACGACCACGGTCACAATGACTGAAATAGACGTGATCGCCATCACTGCTGTCAGGTAGATTCCTGTTCACATAAATACAAAACAATGATGTTGTTAGTCACGAATTAATTAAAATTTCATTTCGCGATGAAACGATGATGCAAGAACATATATATCGTGAGCCTATATATAAAAGCCTTTTCCCATTTCTACACATTCTCCCTCTAAATATGTCAACGTTATCATATTTTCATTGAAATGAAAGTCTCATCTCTCCCTTCAAACTCATGTAATCATTATATCATTTCATAACACTTGAAAGCAATCAAAGCGTATAAAATAATATAAGCTCATCATATCTTCATTTGAAACGGGTACACGGTAATTCACTCTTATACAAATTCAGGAATGCCTTTATCAGTGTAGATATCGTTAGAATTTAGCTGAAGGAAAAGGATATCAGGTTGTACAGCGTTCAACCTGTCATCAAAATCATTTTATTCGAGCTCTCCTGTCTCTTTTGTCTCATCGTAATCATCCAGCTCCTCTCCTCTTAATGAACGCTTATATTCGTCTTTTCATGTGAACATTTTTAATACGACAAATCTGGGGAAAAGGAATTGGTGATCTGGCCTCGTCTCGTCCTGGTCACAGACGAAGGAAAAGGATTTGCCCACGAAATCACATTTTCTCCACACAAAAATCTTTTTACTCAGAGTCTAATTTATCTCCGAGTTGTAATAATATATGGATTATTTACAAACATATAGGGGGTTATGCTGAATCATCATATAAAATAATAACGATTTCCCCAATCCCCAAAATACATTTCCTGTATTCATTTCAGTTTACAATTTACAACTCTTTCTACAGAAAACAAATTGAAGAAAAAAATGTGAAATACGTGAGGGGATGTAGCTTCACTTTTCTAATGACATATATTTCGTGGTAATAAAACTTGCCAAAGCCAGTTTCTTTTCATAAAAAAAAATCATACAGATACATGGACATTTTCTCCACAGTCACCCACAATCTCTCCCCAAATAAATGTCAGATTTTTCTTCTTCTTACCAATGAGCGGGATCGACTCCGAAGTCTCTGGCAAAGCTCTGAAAAAATGAATATTTTTTTTGATTAATGATCGCATCCGCCCAAGAAGGATTCAAGTATTGAAGTTAAGCTTCTTTATGGCACTGATCATATTAGATATTATGAATGATCATCCTTTTGCCCAACAAAGAGGAATGTTCCTACAAAAAAACAAGGAATCAAAAGATTTCTAAGGGCAAATATTCCGTTTAAAACTGAACTGAAAATCTATAAAAATTCTATGTCTGATGTCATTTTTTGCTGAATAAACAGAAGACATAAGGATTGCTCACAAATTATGTCACTAAAAACCATAAAAAAACTTTCGTCTTTGTATAAAAAAACCTACAAAAGAATATCAAAGATTGGGAAGGAGATCATTTTGACGGAATTTTGAAAGAGGCAAACTACTCCCAAAAATATATTTGCAGTCGATGCAGAATGTGTGGTTTGGTTCGTGTCTGATGGATTCTGACGAGAGAGACTTACTCGCTGATGGCAAGCATGAATACGGAGAAGGCAAGGAGAACGGTGATGCCAAGTGCAATTTTCTCCCCGGAATCGGGAGGTAGGCAGAAGACGAGAAGTGTAAGTGCTGAGAGCATCATACATGGAAGAACAATGTTGTAAATGTAGTACCTACAAAAAAAACACACAAAACGAGGGGAGTGAAAACATACACCGTAAAATTTCAAAATATAGCCT
The DNA here is from genome assembly GCA_034687055.1 of Heteromurus nitidus. Taxonomy (NCBI): domain Eukaryota; kingdom Metazoa; phylum Arthropoda; class Collembola; order Entomobryomorpha; family Entomobryidae; genus Heteromurus; species Heteromurus nitidus. The sequence goes on from JAQFZW010001068.1 coordinate 2,224, forward strand.
AGCCCTCTAATTCTGGCTAAATATACTACTTTCATTATTACTTCGTTTTCCAAGTGATTTGCTAATCAACTAAAACAATTTCGATGAGCCCCAGTCATTATTCAAAATTTTACGTTGATCCATCGAAACCATTAGAAAAATCCAGTGGATCAAGGAACAATATTTTTAAATAAAAAATGTGTAGCAAACAGAAGTCTATTTCCATCTGGAAATACCTAAGTCGACTCTGAGCTTTCTGTGGATGGCAAAAAATCCATCTGATCAATACCACCATCACCAAAATGCACACCTTATTTTACTACACTTTCTCCAGCTCAGATCCACATCCACCTCAACTTTTTTTGCGCCAGGTAGAATCTGAGAGAAAGGTGAGATGATGATGATGGCTTGAATGTGATGTGAATACAAAGAAAAAACAATATACTCTCATACTTCCTTTTCCCTCCTTCTCAAGACGAAGGAGAAAAAAAGCAATCTAATTTTCTCCAATGAATTTATATTTCTCCTTTTTCATTCCCCTCTATTTAGACAAAAATGGAAAACTGGATTGAGCGGAACACATGCGAGCTTCCTGTCTGGGCGCAGGTGTTTGTTTTTATTACTTCAAGAGAAAAGTTTTTTATTTCCCCTCAGATTGAGGGAGAGGAGGAAAAAAATGATGATCATATCAGCTTAAATCCGCTTTCCCGACATTTAGACAAGTCATTTCACTTACATTTACCATTCTACTTTTTTTATTTCTTCAAGAAAAAATAATCTGACAGTGGTGACGGCTCAATTAGCGAGAGGAAAGAAAAAAACTTTATAGGCTGAATCTAATTTAGTTAATACTTTCTATTAAATTTTGTGTGTTTGCTCTATGTATATATATTTTTTCTTGCCAGACTTACAAAGTCTTACGACGTATCACAAGCGTGATAGTAACATCTGGAAACTGCTCCGGACAGCAAGGATAAACTACGACATTCCGTTTGATGTCCGCTTGGAGTAAGTCCCACTCCCCGTTCACGACATAGTTGTCCAAGTCTATTGCTGCCGTCCGATTTGTGATGTCGACCTGAAGAAAAAAAGGGAAAAAAGAAGAACCTTTTTTATATATTTCTCCTCAGGCATCATCAATCTCTTCGTAATTATCAATGTACTCTCGTTGTCGTTGCTTTCATTAAACTTAAGATAGAGTATATCCTTCCGCCCACTCATAACCAGTGTGTATGGTGCCGTGGTCAACGTGCAGAGAAAACATTGACGACAAACTTCTTTGATGAAGGCTCAGGATAAAGGAAGTTACACTTTCAGGTGGAAAAATGTGTCTGTCTTCCCTGTGGGAATGTGTGTGCAGCGTGTGACTGTGTGCACAAAATCTTCTCTGTAGGGTACAAAAGCCGCACGTTTCACGGAATGATGACCATGACACAGCCACAACAGCGGAATGATCGGAGTATATGAGTATATCGAGTGATGTGATGACATATAAAAGCTCACACCATCGAATTCTTAGCTTGTATTGAAAAGGAAGGAGGAGCAGAAGAAAGTTCGTTGCTCGTCTTAATGAAACCACACCTTGGCAAAAAGCCTTTCTTTTGTAAGCCAATATATACTTCTGTGTGGATACTCATATAGAGTTACATAAGGAGAGCGTTATACATACATAAAACACTGAACTAGTTACTAATTAAAAGATTTTTTAGACACAGGAAAAGAGCATCCACGGATTAGTTAAGATAAAATCATGATATAACGGCTAATCAATTAATTTAACGTAATAAGGTAAATACGTTCAGAAAAAATGATCAAAATGAGATTTTTCCAGAGTAAAGTCAACGCGTTACAATATATATGGTCAGATACATATAATCATAATTTCGCGTTCGATATACCCATCAAAAGGTATATGCCATGATGCCATCATGAATCTACTTCGCGAGATCCTTCCATAAAATTTCCATTCGTGTGTCGTCCATTCCATGAATATTAATGAAGTTGTGATTACGCTAGCGAGGATGGTGAAAGTGAATCGGACACATGCTGGACTGAGCAGGGAGTGAAAGTGGACTAGAGGGTAAAATCAGTCGTTTGTTGTGGCGAAGGCGAAAACCGAAATACGTAAAACTAAAATGAATAAACATTTTCTTCTGATTTGGACATCTGGATTGGATAGGAAATTTTTTTGATACATTTTGCAAGCAAAACTGGGAACTTCAATGCAATATTGGTAATATTTGAGAGAGACACGCACAATCCTAATCAAAAAGTTATACTTTCTCTTCTGCCGAAAAAGAAAGAATCGCATTATTAGTTCCAACTTTCAGTGTTTTTATATATATTTTTTTACCTGATCTCCATTATAAGTCCACGAGCCGAGCTTGAGTTGGCAGGTTTGATCGTCAAAGGGGAAGTAGGTAACGTCGACGGCACAAGTTGAGCGAAACTTTGTTGGCGGTGGCCAGAACACATTCCCGTCAAATTTCACCATCGCCCTGCTGGGCATGTAGCCACGGGTGTAGTCATCCGCGCTGGTCACCCCGAAAAGAAAATTGGTTGTTTGTGCCAAAGCCAAGGGGGAAAGTGTATACGAAAGTGTGGAGAGAAAAAGAGAGAAAAAGAAAAAATATAACACACTTTGTAACAGGAAAAATGTCATTTTTTATGTTTTAAAAAGTGAGATTAAAAATTATTGCAAATTAGTCGAATGTTACATTTCCACATACGTATGCACACATCGGGACTTTGGACAAAGACATAATTTCAAATCATTTTAAGGCTACGCTACAACTGCAATCATCACTATTCTATTTTTACATATTTGCTAAACTACAAAACTACATGCAGGCTTTGGTTTTGTGTTTGGTCACATTCTTTAAAATTCGCCAAAAATACCTTTTGATCATTTTTTTTAAAATCAAAAATACTTACGTATTTGCAGTTTTCCCTTTTAAAAACTGACAAATATGTCACATACATGGAAAAATGCGAAGCATATGGTTAGTACTTTAGTTCTCAGTGCGACAGAGACACACATACACATCATCATGGGCTATGCGCGCACCCATTTCGGTTTAGTTTAGCTTAGTTTCTACCATTAAAATATTAAGGACCAACAAAAACAAGATGCAAAGAAAAGGTGAAAGTGAAAGAGAAAGTGGAAGAGAAAGTCATACTACTTGTTATATAATACGATGTCTGGCAACCAGATTCGCTCGCATGGAATACGGATGACCTCTAAGCCACCTGTCAAAATATTTCAAAAAAGTCATATTTACATCCACTTTAGGTCACTTGAAATAAGTAATCCGATGTTTATACTCAGCTTCAAGTTGATTAATAAAGTTATAAATTATAATATAATAATAATTATAATAATAAATTATTAAGCGTTACGCACCAAAATCTACGGGGTCCCACCGAAGCAGTTCATCGTTCCATTCCTAAATGTGGCATACAAAAAAGAATTTTAGACAAGCCTCATATAACATGTTGGAGCATGTATCGTTTCCAGAAAATGTAAATTCGTGGAGGAGGACACGTTCCAAATTCCAAATATATACAAACTTTCTCCAGTCATTTCCTCTATCTAATCTAGTGTTGTTATGCATGTTATTTGAACTGGATCCTTGAATTGAACTGTTTCCGATTTCCCGTTCTCACATGAAAATCAAGGAGAAATATCATATTCGAAATTCCAGCGAGCCATAATACTAGATGAAATATTTTGGTAACACGTGAGGCCCTTTTCGGCTACTTGATAAATATATATCTCCCTGAAACGTGATTTTTGCATTAGCCAACTTTCTCCTCCAAACTTCTCCTAAACTTTTATGAAAAATCTGTGCGATCGGGTAATCATATCCTCGTCGTCCTTCAACATATTTATATAAGCAGTTAAAAGTGTTCCTCGTACGCACACGCTCCTTTGTTATATAATTTTACATAATAAAATATATCCCTCTTCAAATCAACCGTAGGCAAATATAGAATCATAAAAAGAGCACAGATTATAATCCAATGCCAAACCAGGTAAAAAAAGGGGAGAAAGTGCAGTTTTTTTTCCTTCTCAGTAAATATTGACTCTCAACAATTCCTCTCAATCGCCTATTTTGTACACAACAGCTAAGAACTTTTTCTTCTTTTACTCCAACAAAGTTTTTTAATGATTGCTCATTAAACGTTGTACTCACTGAGCACATATCCCCTACCATATGCCCCATATGATCACCACGATGAGAGCCAATAAATCGAGGATGGCCTGTGAGCTCGATAAAAAAATATATATCGATATACGCGATTTGATTTCCTCTTCTCCAAACAAACTCAAAAGGCCACGACAAAGACGTGTGTGCGCTTTGGAGCATAAAATTTTGATGTTTTTTCTCTCGAAGAGACTAATGATCTCGTTGAAAGTTCAGGAAGTGTGTAAAACTTTTTTCCCTGGTGAATGTGAGCATGAGAAAGCAGATGGCTACGCGACGAGACTCTCTTCTGGTATGAATTGAGAATTTTTTTAACGCTACAAAACACTAGTTTAAATAGCTTGTATTTTTTGCCTCGACCAACGTCATTATTATGGTCATCACCATCAAATAACAAAACATCATCTTTTATAATGATTGCCTATACTATCGGGTTACCTTTGAACTATAAAAGGCTCTTTGCATTGTTCTTATTGAGTTGGCTGTTGGTGAAAGTGAGAGAGAAAATTTCCCTTATCCAGATCACGTCGCATGTTTTTCCTTTGGGATTTTTCTCTCGCGCAAATTGTGCAATGTTTTCTCAAGAGAACTTTTTGATTTCTTGGAACATGTTTTCATTCAAAATTTCAGAGCACATGTCAGTCAACCAAACAGTAAGACTCTTATAGCTTTTTTAGAGAAATTGGGAGAGATATTTATTTTTTGTAAGCATATATTTTATTAACCTACTTTTATCATGTCAAATGTCAGTAAGATGTATTTATAAGGGAAATTATTTCGAGGATTGAGTGCCTTTTTCTAACTTTGATTCCATTTTCATTCCATTTCTTCCCACTGGTTTTGGTTTGGTCTAACAAGGGAACGGCCCCAATTGTAGTCATACACCTAAACATTCCAAATATGATTTCTAGGTCAATTTTTAACGCTGATTCCAGATCCGAAGACATTAGTCTCCCCATATGATCAAAATCACGCGTTTCATCCAGACAAACGTCCGAAATCTTCACAAATTTCAATGTAAGCATTTATTTTGTGAATTCCGAATTGTAGTGTACTACATTTTCTTCGTTTTTCCGCATCGTATGGATGGATAACGGAAGCTCGGATGAAATGTCTGCTTCCTATGGTGTTTTAAAGGGAATTTTAAAGTTTTAATTATCGAATTGTCGGTAAGTGCCTGAATAATACAGACTAATGTCTTCGGAGCTGGAATCAGCGTTAAAAATTGACCCAGAATTAATGTTCGGCGTATGTAAGTATATGACTCCAATTGGGGCCGTTCCCTTGTATAAGTCTGAGAGGAAGTGAAAAGGTCATGGATTATGGAATGGATTATACACTCGTAAAATCACGATGTAAAGATATTCCCTTTTTCCAGTCTCGACTTTTCGGTTTCCTTTTTAGTGGTGCATAAAAGGGCTACCTGCTATAACATAACTTGTGAAGTCTACAACTCTCTTATTTTTTACTTGAAAAACTCGTTTAATAGAGTTTTCACGCGTGGAAATCATTTTCATTCATTCCTAGTCCACCCAATATTTCCAATAAAAAAGGGTGTGTAACGCGATGTGTTACAAATACTTTACACGCTTCTACTCTTCTCGTGTTGGCAGCTGAACTCGTCTCCATTCGCTGAAATGTACATTTTTCTGTACTGTTGCCGACATAACATTAAATCTTTTCAGTGGACCGTAATAAACCCAACAAAATACAGAGAGGAATTCTCTGGATACTCTATTCAGGAAAACTTGCGGTTAACTTTCACTACTCTGAGAATTGCATTGTGAAAATTGTGTACAGAGTGGGAATGGGAATATGTGCATGGGGGCTCACGTACACAAAAAATATAATGGATTGTTATGTAAATGACTGGAGAAAACGAGAATAAAATCTCTTACCCTCTCACCTCTCTCCTTTTTCCATGCATTACATTACACCACTGAGGAAATACCGTAAAAGTTACAAAATTGACCTGACCTCACTAAAAAAAATAAAACTACATTTTAGAATAAGGAATATAATAAACACTTCTTAATTCAAAAACTTTTTTAACCGCGGTCATCATTCCAAATTTTACGGTGGTAGTCGCTCTCCTCGAAACGTGGTGGAAAAAGGAAAGTGGGCCCAAAGAATGAAGCGGAAGTTGGCTCTCACTTTCCCCAATACATAAAATATGCTGACAGCTATAAAAGATGGATCATCGTCATCATTCGCAGCGAGTGGTAAAAAAAATTGTATATTGCCCTATCACATTTTTTTCTTGTGCTCAGTGGCCTGTGTCGTTTACCTAATCTACATTGGAGAGAAGAAGAAGAAATCTTATCTTCAATCACAATCACACATATTCCCAATTCCCTTCTTCCCGAATATTTCGGTGATGTTGGATGTGGGCGTGTCCTTGTTGGAATTTGGAATTGGAACGGAATACTTTTTTTGTGGACATAAATACCAGCAGAAATAAAATATATGGAAGAAGAGGAAGTATTTTTTTGTACCTGGTCCAGCCAAACATTCGTTGTGAGCACTTGGTTCTTCTCGTCCTGCAAATATAGAGAAATAATGATAAATGATGAATCTAGTGACATTACATATTAATTTGTTGATATATAACAAAATCATTAATATTTAATGAAGACGAGTCGAGATATGGAGAAAGTCATCTAATCAGATTTCCCCAGACGTTGCGAAACGGAACCTTTCTCAACTTTCACAAGAAATCAGTAGCCCTCTTCTGCTCGGCTCTCTGTCCAAGTTTTTTTGGGGGCACGGGGCACCGGTCCTCGGTAATGGTAACTTTATGCGAGGAGAGAAAGTTTTTTTTGGATGGAAAAGTGGAAATATGATCTTCATTCCGAGTGTGCTCCCAGTTGGCCTCAGCAAATTAGAAATTGCGGTGGAAAATGTTCGCGGGAGGGAGCTCCCATAACTCTTGAGTTATTCGTGTTAATTATGCCCATGAGAATGGCGAGTTTATGGGAACGCGAAGAAGAGAGTACATAATATTTAACTTCTTTAGTCCAGAAGGAAGATGAGCTCAATTTGGAATTGGGCATATATATTTATAAGAGATATTGATGCACATATAGCTTATCGCCTGTGGAAAAGTTTATTCCTTGAACCTTTGGCTAAAGCAGCGGATATTTACTCCTTCCTGAATTTGAGTAATCATTGCTAAATTGCGTCATAACATTTTCCTCTGGAGATATTGGAGAAAATCCTAGACACATTTTTGGTATTGCAAAAATGGAAAATTGTGACCAATCCGGCTTTGATCTAGTAACATGAAGACCCGCATTAGCTGGAAATTGCATATCCGGAGACGGACCAAAATGCAAAATCATTTTTGGTTAGAGGAAAGTCATTCCAGATTGGGAGTATATATAAGTTTTCTTCACTTTCTCTTCTCGAGAAAAAAGATAAAGGCTTATGACTGGAGAAAATCGTGGTAAAATCTGTGCCCTGTGAAATGGTAGCTCGTTCCCGTAATCAACTTGATCCATTCATTCCAAAATATTAGAAGTGACTTGAGTTGAATGAGGAGCTTCAAGCAGAAAATTATGCGTGCATTTGCCAACAAACCATGTTCAGACTCAGACACAGTCTCCCTGGAGCATGGAGCATGTCCCTATGAGCTGCTTGGGGATATATATTGGTGGCGAGTGGAGAAGCAAGAGAGAAAGCTTAAGCAAATAACTCGGAAAATGCAGTTAAGTTGGAGGGAGAGAGAGAGTGAGTTAATTAGTTTTTCATCATTTGAATAAGAAGCGTGGCAATGCAAGCGAGAGAAACAGGAGCAATTAAACCGTTTAACTTCATTTCGTGTTTTCTCCCCATGAACAGAAAATTTTATTGTCTGGGGCCTTGTTGTTGCCTCGTGTTTCTTAAGAGCCCTTTTAATTTCAGAGTGGAAAAGTTGGGAAACGTGTGGACATGAATGCGCAAGTTATGAAAGAGATAGAAGTGGAAGTCTCATTTTACCCCAGATTTGTAAAAAGATATTTAGGCCATGGTCGTGTGTCATTAAGTTACGCTCTACCCAACAAAACACCTTTAATGAATATTTTTCTATATTATTTCGTGCCTATAACTTTCTAATAAATCTTGAACTTGATCGATTGATTTGCTAGTTGGAGTAGCCTAAAACAAAACAAAGATGATGGATGTGCTAAAGTCTCGAGACTCTGTTCTACTTTCTTAATTAGTGACTCCCCAGTCGACTTCCACACTGCCACGTGTATGCGTTGGAATATATTTTAAGCACTTGGATTTGTATCACGTTGTAGGTGTCCCACTTAAATTATTATGCAATCCTGCAGTTTCCGTCTGGCGAAAGGAAACCGATAAAAATCGATATACATATAATTAATTGCTCTGATGAGCGTGAACGAAACAAACGCATAAACAAAAACAAATGCCAGATGTCAGAGACAAAATTATTCCCCATGAGCCTCTGGCATTTATATTAATTACCTCGTGGAGCAAGTATCCTTGTGTACTTAATTAAAGCGATCTACCATCCACATCCACCCTCTTTTATTTTCAGGGCTGAGGTTTAAATCTGCAAACTTTTCCACGCAATTTACTTTAATTGACCGACCACTCAAGCAAACTTGTTGGAACAGTAGTTTTTGTCAAAAGAAGGGAAATTTTGCTCCTTCTTCCAAATTATGTTTTCTTTTGTAGACTTCAAGAAAATGTATTTATCTCAAGTGTGAAACAAAGCATAATACACACCTCTTCTCAAAAGACACAAGACACAAAAGAATGCAAAAAAATAAATTTATTATGTTCTCATTCACGCCTCCCCCGTTTTCACATTCATATCATCTCAAAAAAGGGACACGTAGTTAGCACAACGAATGCATTTTTTTATTCTCTTCAAAACTCAACAAAGTCCAACGCTCCAACTGCATCCGTCTTAACGACACAAGACGACGGAGTGGAGACGAAAAAGACAGAAAATAAAATTGATAGGATGTCTTTCAAGAAAAAAAATGAAGAAAGAGAAAATGTGCATCTTCTCATCTTCCTTCTCCACTTTTCCAGCTAACAGTTTGCTTTAGGTCTTATACAAAAGGCTCCTCTCCAGTTTCCTTTGACATTTAAATTTATATCTTGCTTGTCCTGATTTGATTCCCCAATTTTCTAATATGCATCCCATCACATCTCACCAGGAGGAGGAGGATGATGATGATGCCACTTTTCTTCAAATATCTCAACTACCATCTTCTGTTCTTTATCTTGAGCAAACATAAAAGATCCTTTGGAAGGAACATGAGAGGGGAAATGTTTTATCCTTATCCACCAGACTCCATAGACCTCTATCTCTCTCTATCCTACATTTTTCCTGCATCAGACCGAGACTAGGACTTGGATAATATGACAAGATCGACAAAGGTAGGAAGAAAAGAGAGAAAGGAGACCTACCTACGCCACCAATGACATCATCCAAATAACCGTGAGGTATACTTATACTCGCACACTCTACTTTTTTTCGCAGGAAAAACCCTCTGGAGTGATCTTTAGATGAGAACTCTTTAGTAAAAGATATTCATTTCACACATTTTAAAAGTATACTTTTCACCCACTACCGCCGCCTCCGCCACCTCAGTTCCAGAGAGAAAGCAAACCACAAAGATTCATGTGACATGGGACACTGACACCGACAAGAACCCAGTGTACCCAGACTGGATAAACTTTTTCTTCTTCTTCAGTTTAGCCCGACTTTAATCCACTTTTTTGTCTGCGAAGGAAGAACTTGTAAGACATGAACAAGAACGAGAACATGAGCTTTTACAAGATCATCATCATGATCATGGTAATAGAGGTCCCATGTCCCACCTCAAAAGAACATGGAGGAACATCTCATGTCACCGAATTTTCTTTTTGCGGTGCAAGTGGCATAGACTTGTAAAAAATAACGCGTAAAAAGTGAAAGTTACCTTTTTCTCTCCTTCTTGAGGATAACAAAGTAGATCTAATATATAACAAACTTTCACGTGGTGAAGATGAATATGTACACAAAACGAATAAAACACCATTTTCTCCATGATTTCTTGCGTGAAAAATTAGCTCAGAAAAATTCAGCTCACATTTGAGAAGGAATATGCCTCGTTAACTGTGTGCGAAGAGAAAGAAAAAGTTTCAAGTTTCACAATAAAACTTTCCAAACGTTTCTTTTTGAAACTTTTTTGTTTGCTTTCTCAACATCACAAGAAAAGGTGACACAAAAAGGACAAGGGAAAAATACTTGCCGTTAGAAGTGGAACACACTCCTCTCTTTGACCTTCAGTGTGTGTGCTTTTTGTTGGACGAATGAATTTACAAAGACGTTTTTTTCAACATTTTCTGGACGAGCAAGTTTGATGTTCTTTTTATTAAAGAAATTTACAAAAAAATAATGTTGCATTATTTTTCCAAAATAAACTCGTGACGAAGTTGGCAAGTCGGAGTTTTGTTTGAATTTTTTTGCAATCTGAGTTGCAAATTGTTCTTGAAGAATTTCCTTTAAAATGCATGTGTGTATTTGATGAAACCTGTTGGATTTTTTAAAGAAGAAAAGTCAAGCTATATAAAGGCATGGCTCACGCAGACACTTTCTCCTTTCTCTTTTGCTTTCTCCCCACTTTTCACTCTTGGGGTTTTTATTCTCACTTTATGAATTCCTGCCTAGCTTTTATGTGAATGTATGACTCTGGGGTGTTGTGAGTGCTTATATATCCTTTGAAACAAAATTTTGTGTTCTTTGTATAAACCATGCTGGCTGCCACTTGCCACTATTATCATGTCATCACATCTTCATCATCACTACTTCGCCCACACTTTTGTTTCCTTCCATATTTTTACAACTTTTTACGAGACTGTTCAAAAGTGTGGGCTACGAGGCTACGACTATATACATTTTAAAGGATTCCACAGGGAGTATTTTCCCTTTTCTTCTAGCTGGATTAGGAAAACACACTCGGGCCCTGTAGTTTAAAAAAATAGTTTCAAAATTTCCAACTCCAAGGCTGGAGGTGTTTGTACAAGGTTACATATATACATGTGGAATTTGTACGCTAGGTTGGATACAGCACAAGCGGATTATGCAGGAAATGATGTATTTTTTACTTGCTTCCGAACTGGATTTAGAGCTACAATAATTCCCATATGCTTAATACAGGAAAAGGTGGAAGTGGGAAAGGAGTGCGAAATGATACGTTTGTTATTGTTGAAAGTAGAGAAACACTATGTAGGAGTTTGCTGGAAGAAATGAATGCAGGTTTAATGTGTCAGCCTGTGTGAAAGCATGTCCGAGATTAATGTAGTGGAACGGAAGGGAACGTTATTACTCTCACCGTTGCTTTTCACGTTTTACTGCCAGGTGTGTGAAAGTGTTTTATACTCAACCTCACGCTCCTCTGAATATATGTTGGTGCGTGTAAGGATGTGTTTGTCAACTTACTGCCTTTTTAATGTGTACATATCGTCATATCACAATATCAGTGAGGAAAAGCCATACACACAGTAGTCCTCGTTGACTTGCCATTAATTTTGTAAATCATACTTTACGAACTTTCATTGTATTGACGGCAATTCTCGTGATAATAAACGGGAAGAGTAATTAATTTTGTTTCCTCCTCAGAGAATACCTAGAATCACGTTTAAATTTTCGTTAGAAATTTGGTTTTCAATAAAAATGATATAACATGCCACATTCATATAACATATAACATTCACGTTTTTTCTGAACTCCATATCACATGCCATCTAACCTTAATTTCTCCTTTGAACTTGTTTCCCTTGGTTGACTTGAACATGTAATTAAAATATAGAAATGATATTGAAAACTTTTCGGCAAATACGTATTGATTATTTTTTCGGTTATGCATGCAGAGTCGGTCTCTCGCTTAATATGAGGCTTGTTCTGTTTTCCAGTTATTCATGAAAATTTGCTCGTATTGGAAGAATTTTTTGGTCGACGGTAGTCATTTTGAGTAAAAAAAACTGAAATGATGGAGGAGGATGGAGTCAACCAAAACCAAATAGATCATATAACACGGACCATGAGAGTGCGATTCGCATGAATATGAAAGATGAAATGACAGTGACCAGACACCAGACACCAGACCGCGTCACATCGAACAGATGTGGTTGAGTGTCATTTTTGGCTTTGCTCATGTCATTTTCCATGATTCATTTGCCATTTTCGATTTCGATTCGATTTCAAGCGTCAGATTTTATAGAGCATTGCTTATGTACTCAAATATGTATATTATTATTACACATGGACTTTGGACTAAAAGCTTACATAGACTGGGGCCATAGTTTACACATGAAAACTATGACATAATCGACGACATTGAATTCCCAACATTTTTTAGGCAAAAAAATCTGTTTATTATTGCTAAATGGATCGGAGCAGAAAATAACACACACACTCAGAGAGACAAGGAGCAACAGTAAGTGAATCTGTTCCAATACTTTCCGCATGAAAAAGTGGGAATTGGGAAAATGAGAGAAGCGCAAAGATTTTTATTTTCTTCCGAGTCCAATTGAAACAATAAAAGTGATAAAAAAGAAGCATTATTGCATCACGTAGCCCATTTTCCGCAGCAGAAATAGCCAAGATAATGTAAACTATGTTTGAGAGAGGAATGAAAAATAGTGACTTATTCAGAACTAAGGAAAAAACTTCATTTCGTTTTCCTCAAAAGTATATAGAGCTTATAGCTTCAGCTCTCTTTTTGCAGCGTGTCTGCCTTCTTGCTCATACTCAAAATTAATTATTTACGTTCAATTTCTATCAACAATTTTCAAGTGATTCGAATTAAAAAGAAATGATATGGAAGTTTCCTCTGGCAGTTCATGCACTCAAGTATTATAGAGTTTCGTATATATATTTTAGCTCTGGGGACGGAAAGAAAAACAGTTTCAGATTCAGAGTATACGTTCAATGTTCAACCTTGCTGCAGTTCCATAAGGGACGTACGAAAAACAGTATCCAGATGTCGTCCATTTTTTACGGAATATTAAGGTTTCTTATGCCCAGAGAGATTTCGAAGGAAAATCTCATTTTTTTTTGAAGAAGTGAAGAAATACGAGAACATGAGTAGGTGTAGTGAAGTTTATTTTGCATAAAAGTGTGTCTGCTTTTTGGTGCAATTTGGAAAGTTACCCTTGTTAAAGTGAATGCTCTCTGTTTGTCTTTGTCTCACAATCTCAATGTCCTTACCCCTGCTGTAGGGTAACGTACATGGCAAATCATTCACCGAATCCGTCCAAGTCACCTAAACCTATTAAGTCCGTTCTGAATGATGATATATCTTACAAAATCCCTGCGCTATGTGCATTTTTTATGGTTAATTTGATGTATTACTACCTTCCATAATGTAACACTTTCATATAATTCTACTTCCTAGTTCCTACCGGTTTAATACTTTATACCTGTTTCTCGGGAAAGAGTAAACAGTTGCAATGAGGAAAAATTTTTTTACAAGATTAATAAAATGGAGAAGTGAATGGGATAAAACGCCGAGCGACTAACAATCTTTTTTTTCTGTATACTTCACAATTCAATCTCATCTCATTTCCAACATTTTTTTTTCAGGGAGAGAAGAGAAGTTGAAGAAATCGATGGGAAAAGAGCTATACAAATACAAGAAATGAGAAGTTGCACAAGCCAGGCATAATACTTATGTAACTAAAATGAATGACTTTTTTAAAGAGCGATTTTTTTCAGGGGAAAAGGCTTCACTGTATTTGAGATTTGAAAGGGGGTCGTGCCTTGTTTATAAAACTTTGTAGCCAAGTGGGTGGTCCTCGTGTCTCGATGAATCGACTTATTGTTCGGTTTTTGACAGAGAATTCGGATGGAAAATGAATTGAATAAGGTAAAAATGTAGCATTTTAAATCGTGAGTACTGCCAGAGAACCTTACGGTAAATTGGAATGTGAAAAATATATAAACGCAATGTAAGTGTGCTTCTAAACAAAAAAAACTAATAAAAAACTATAAACGATGAGCATCAAACGGGACTGTTATACGCTTGAAAGTTAGTGAATGTTGCCGTTTCCAATAAGCACTCTTTTGAAAGTGTCATGTCATATCGTTCAGTGAGCGATGTATTTAGATTAACATTTTCATGTAATCATCTCCTCACAATGATCTTTCTTACATGCATGCCCACGTCTACTGAATGCAAATGTAAATACATAGAAGATAACAAGGTGTAATTATTATTTGACAAAAGTGTATAGTAAATGGGCGTTAAGGAGTTATGAGTATAACCAAGGCCAATAGAAATTATATAAAAATCGAATGAAGTGCTTCAGGATGAAGAGAGGATCTGTACAATCCACAAATAATATTTAGGAACTGGTTTAGTCCAGCACAAGCACCGACCAGAAACCTGAAAGACTTTTCCATTTTTATTCGCCTTTTCTTCTCCTCAACTCCTTAACTCACAATTACGTCTTTAACACTTGAACTCGCCAAACAAAAGATAGCCTGCTACTTAAAGCTTAAAAGATCCACACTTTTCACTTTCAATCAATCCGCAAGTACTTAAGATGTGTTTAGGTATACGTCAGTATAACTTGTACCTCTTTTGCTGACGAAGGTGTATACGGTTTTTGTGTGTGTGTATTCCCTCATCTTCACCTCTCTCGCCAGAGCTCTGCTTTCTTTTTGACATGAACAAGATTGCAAAACTTTCTCCTCCTTCATTCAACTTTAAAACTCCACTTTTCTCATTTCCCACACCTACTTTTATATACCTCTTTCTCACCCGATCATCCCGATTAGCTATAATCAAACGGGACAGCTCTGGCGAGAAAAGGTGTAAGCAAAAGAATATATCAAGTCAAAGTCAAGATAAGTTTGCCAAGACTTTTCGGATAGAGAAAATCTTTCCCTTTTCTTCTTTCTCTCCAGAGCGGTTGGCGGTGGCTGAGTGAGAGGGGAATAAACGTGAGGCTAATCCCTTTCTCAAGACGTCTCAATCTCTCAAAAAATACAAACAAGGCCAACTCTCTCACACACTTTCACTTGCCACCTGCCAAAAAATATTTGCGAGCAAATAGCTTATATCCTTCTTCAGAAAAAAACACCTGGAACAAGTACACACATTTTTTCTCTCCAACAACATATATCCTTCCTTCTCTTCAGTATCGAATATCGAATTCTTTCCCGTTCAAAACCCCCGAAAAATGTTCAAGTCAACATATTTTCTCTTCTACCCAAAATCTCTGATAAACAAACATGGAAAAGCTTCTCTCATCCTCATATCCCATCTCATCCGTCATCTTTTTCCTCACAAAAACCAAACCACACACACATGTCGCCTACTTTTTTCCTTCAATTTCCCCTCAATGTGAAAAAGTTGTGCAAATAATAGACCAAAGGTTATATCGAAGAGATGAGAAAAAAAGTTAAACTAATTGAATGAAAACACGTTCCGAGATTCGCTTCTCATCGCCTCACTCACCATATCAAATATCTGCGTGAGGGTAATCCCAACTTTGACGACAACCGAGTGACTCGCATTCCTCACGGGACGAACATCCCTCTCGTAGCCTCGCATTAGCTGTTGCAGGAGCAACTTTTCCTGTTGTTCCCTCGGCTGGGGTGGCACCAGTTGTTGCTGCTGATGATTATGGGCCGGCGTGTCTCCATCGCCTCCTCCACCACCTCCATTCTCACTCCCGTTGTGCCCATGCTGATGTCGCTGATGGTGGCTGGTTTGGCTGTGATAGTGATCTTGGGAGTCTTGGGAGCCACCTCCACCCACCCCAATCCCCCCACTACTGCTACTACTGCTGCTACTACTACTACTGGTTCCTTTTGTTGAGCGGAGCTTCTCTTGAATGAGAATGTCTCCTCCGGAGGACACAACTCCATCCCGAGGGGAGACAACCTCTTCGAGGTAGTTCTCCCCGTAGTCCTCCTCCTCCTGATTCTGGTTATCACTTGGATTCTGCTGAGAGTATGTGGAGGCACCCGGTGAGTTGAAGATCGAGTTTGAGGGAGAGCTGGAGGACGAGGACGAGCTCGAGTGAACGTTCGTCTTCTTCGAGGAGGAGTGAAGGAACTTCATTTGGGAGGCGGATGAGTGATGATGATGGACGTTGTGATGATGATGTGGATGAGCTTCGTGGGGGTCGCGGAGGGGAATCGCTTGACCTTCCACAACAACATCGTCCGAATAGATGGACTCTGCAAGGCTGAATGGCTTATCTTCTGCAAAAATAGAAATGAATAATTTACTCACTTTCACTTCAATTTGTGTTACAACAACAATGACGCCGGGCCCAAGCCACAACTTTTAATTATGCCAAAATCATAAGCTCATATGATTAAAAATTAAAGGATCGTTTCGTCGTAAAAAAATTATGCCACCAAAAACAGGAAAAGCCGTTCTCAGACAGCCGGATTGTGGGTGTGGGCGGTTCTGCGTATGAGTTTGTGAAATTTTCTAAGAAATTATAGGCCTGACCTCATAGTACGCTCGTCCTCATTAGTTTCTCATTCATTCTTTGAATTTTCACTATTTCCATTCATCTCAACAACAAAAATGAGCAAACGACATGGGTATTTCTTTTATACTATGAACTCAATTTTGGTGAAAACTTTTGACATTCAACCATTTTTTGGTGGGAGTAGTTTCTCCTTGATGCTAATCCTACGCCATGCCAATACCAGACATCTTAAATACGTGTGTAACATTCTCCAGGTTGCGTAAATCTTAGACTAAAGACTAAAGAGTAGCTGGAGGCTGGAAGTGAATAAATGATACGTTTACTTTTCACGAAAATTCTCCGTATGATCTCATCATGACGCTAACAACCATGAAAAATATATCTAAAAAAAGTAGCACTCTCTCAGCCGCTGTCACATTTGTTCTCACATTATGTATTTTTCATACGCTCAAGTCTCCCAAGTGTGTAAGGAAATGATAAGAAAAGTTTATTTTTTCTACGAAAAGAAAAACGTGACTCCTTTTCTCAAAAAGAAAGAGAGTATATCTATGTTGAAGGTTTTTTTTTCGTGAGAAAATGTTATTTTCATTGCATTTCACAAAAAGTTGAGACGAGCTTGAAAAATAGTGGCCCGTTATCCTTAGAATTCATATGTTTGCAGTTAATCCGACAACAATTACAATTTTTTTGTGATAAATGCGCTTTTTAGTAATTTTTTGCAAAATTAATATGAAATGTCCTCCTGACAAGAATTTTAAAAATCTTCTCTTTCTTCCGGACTGATACCTCACTCCCAAATGACGCATCAGTTTGAATTTGTTGATGACTATAATGCACGGTTGTTCCAGAATGTTGTATGATCATTTCTATTTAAAATTCTCCAAACTTTTTCTCCAGATTCAGTTCCGTTGACACAAGTCCTGAGAGCTTCTTTCCTCACAAGAATACCAATGAAGTGTGAGAGAGAAAAGAAAATTGCATAAAGTTGGACAAGAGTGTGTCTGCAACTTTTTTTAATTAGTTGTAACCAGGAATGGAGTGATGGATGGCTCAACATTACGTAACTAGATGGATATATATAATTGCAGTTTTACTCAAAATGAGCAGACATACTTAAGGAGGCTGCTTAAGGAAAAGATAAATATATAGCTTCCAGTTCCAGCCCAGACGTACGTTTTTTTCTTGGAGAATGCATCCGGAAAGAGAGTGGGAAGTGGGTCGAGGATAGACAAAAATCCAGAGATTGGAGGTGGCGAAAGAATCTTCATTGTATCACAATGCCCCATAAAAATAGTATTCGAATGCAGACACTAACGCTGAGCCATATTTATTTAGGAAAAATATATTCATGAACGTTATACGTTGAATGAAAATTAAGATGAGAAAGTATGCATAAATACATCATAGGGAAGTGTACGTGTGTATACGTAACATTTCATATTTCCGCTTCCAGAATTGTTTCCAAGAAAAAACAGAGAGGTTTTCCTGGAGTAACATTTTAATGCTGTTCTTGATAGGAGCGATATGCTCCTCTCCTCGACTTTTTTTCTCTACAGATTTCTAAAAGGACGCAGTGATGCGAATGGGATTAATGTGGGTTTTCACATTATGCATAAGAAAACGTAATTATTTTCGGTGGAATGCTTGCGTAAACTGCTTTTCTCATCCTTCAAAAATCTTGAGAAAAATGTTATCTTGAAGCGAGTTTCGCTCACTTCCTAAATAACATAATAATAATATAATATTCATCCATTTCACCATAATGCTACTAAATAAAAGGTAAAGGGCATATATACACACACCTTTTGCAACTTACCGAATATCAAAACGGAAAGCGTATAAAACCCGATGTTATTTTAATAATGTAGCCAGTATTACAATATAAACCCTCTCCACATAGAGAACAAAACTTGTGTGCTAAAAACTTTTTACTCATAAGAACAAGAACAAAAGGGTATTAGCTTACTTATCAAGCTTCCAATGCACCCTCCCAGCCACAAAATGACAACTTGCATTCTCCAATGTGACCAAATCATGTCTCTCTCTCACTCTCCACCCAGGCCTTCGAAACTATGAGAGACTTTTTTTGTTGCAGAAGAGCAGAAGCTGTTCACTCAATTCGATCCTGCTCCATCTCTTTCATCCTCTCTTGAGATGGATTTTCCCTTCTCTCTCTCTTCCAAAAACTGATCGTATCTCTCTTTTATTTTCTCCAACTCGACATTTTCCTCTCCCCTGCAACACTCAAAATCACTGGAAAAAACTCCTCCTCTGGAAAGATATTTTATTATTGCTCGAAAAATAAGTGGGAAAGAGTTTTGGATGGATGAAGATGAAGGTACTTAAATACGAAACAAACAGAGAGAGAAGGACGCTTAAGGATTTTTCCTCGACTACTTCGCTACTTTAGTGAAAGCAGACGAAGTATGAGAGCCTCCAGGCTTGAATATATATTTTTTTCGCACTGAGTTTGCAGATCTGCTCACCACCATAATCTCACATTTTCATCCTAATTTGACGTTCCTGAATATCACTATTTTCTCGAGAAAATTTTCGAGAAAGAAAAAACAGGTAGATAGGTTGTAGGTATTTGTTTTGTAGCACAAGGATGAGTCCTTAATTTTCCTTTCTCTAAAACTGGAGCTACTCTAAAAATCTATTCTTTTCAAGGCACTGAATGATTTTTATCTCTCCAAAATTTGAGTATAGATTTAGCTTCAAGGAAGAAAAGAACAATGAAGGTGGAGTATGGTTCAATAAAAGAAGATGAAAAAATGTTTACTGGGGAAGGGAGACTTTAATTCTTGGAACAAAAGTGTTTTCATGTTTCTCCTTCATCAACTCATCAGCGACATAATGGTCTCGGCTTCGTGAGGAATACAAACTTGATTCACTCTTGTATATGCTCCTTTCTCTTCCCTCAGAAACAAATCTCTAAAAATAGAATACACTTTTACCAATACACTACGGCAGCATTCATCATGACACTCGCTGAACTATGCGTTCACACACTTGACGCGACATTTGATACTCGGGGCGATGCTCGCTCTTTATCCTTAATTAAAGTGATCCTCTTGTACAGAAAAAACACTACTGCTGCAGTTTTTCTTTTTCGGAGAAAATTTTTGCTGGAAAACAATGAAAGCACATTTTGCTTTCTCCGAAAGTTTCACCAATGCTTTTTCATTGAATAATAAAAGAGTCTCCCTACCTCATCTGCTATGCTGTATCTTTGAATAATTTATATGAAATTCTCCATTTGTACAAAATGTTCACGTGGTTCAAACTTTTTCATGAAAAAAAAATCTGTTTTTTACAGATTTGAAAAAATCTCTTTTGTCCCGTTGAAAAGCATCTTTTGTTATGTGCCTCGACTCTGAAATGGAGTTGGTGAAAGGAGGCGAAAGGATTAAGACTTTTTTTATCCTTGCCCAATTCCCTTTTTATTCCCCTTTCAGCTTCCAAAACGAACAAACAGATTAGTCGGGGTGAGCTGCACAAGCCTAAGCTGCGTATGACCAAAAGATCCCAAACTCAAGACATTTTCCTTTTCCATTCCATTAGCTTCTCAGGACACGAAGCACACATTCACTTTCACGCTCCTTTCCCAAAATGCTCCGCTTCGTCACAATCACAATTCAGGAAGGAGTCTAACGAAAAAGAGAAAGTCTAGGAGAAAACGGAGTCTAACGAAAAAGGACACGAGAAAGACATGTTTTTAAAACGAAAATAATATCCTAAATTGTGCTCCTCTCAACTATTATCCAGGAGCTTTCTCCAGAGAGGGAGAGGAGGAGGAGAGGGACTACTACCACCTACATTTGCGCGTCTCTCCTAGTTTTCGAAATTGAATCCTTTTTTAACGATGTCGTTTTTACTCGCGTAAAACGGGACGCTAACGGCGAACAAGAAATGTGAACATGTGTAACAATGCAAACGCGCAGATTTGTAAACTTCGCATAAAAACGAGAAAGGGTGCAAATTTTTTTTTGTAAAAAGAATAAATATGCTTATTTTTCCAAGTACAGATAACAACCGACACACACTTCTATACTTTGTTCCACAAATTCCCTTTTTCGCGTACACAGGGACAAATAGGTGAAGCTTGCGAAAGATGGGGAATCGGCAAGCAGACCGAAGTGTATCACGACTTTCCTGGAGAAATCTACTTGCAGAATGAAAGCAAGCTGGGGAGAGCTTTCTCTAGTCTACTGAACACGATCATCATGATGCCAGAAGTGTATGAGTATACAGCAGCTCTAGCTCTTTTGGGTCGGTCGGGATAGAGTTTTTTTGAGTTGATCATCACTCCGAAAGCTTCTCTCTCTCTCTCTCTCTTCCTCCACTTTTGCTTGTTTTCGCAAAAATATATACCTTCGTTTTTTATGCATACGGAGTCGTTGTAGTCGTATGTTACATGACATCCGACATCCCGTTCTTCTTTTTCGCAAGGAAGAAAAAAGGTTTGGTTAAAAACGCGTATTTTGTCTTTGTCTGCACAGATTTTTCTTTATTTTTTTAAAGGAAAGGGGTTTCCTTTGAAGATTGCATGTTCCATGTATGACGGCATGCAACAAAAGATGTTAAAAAATATATGTATCTATGATCTTTTTCCGAAGGAGCCTATACGTGCTAAAATAACTCTTGGGAAAGGGATAAATATTAAGTGTCAAACCGGACTCTGTTCTGGTAACAAACGGGTCGCCACTTGTTTCCCCTTATTTTTGCAATTGGACTATAGGATAGGCTCAGCTGCACTGTTTCAAATTACTTTTCCAAAGGAGCCGACGACGTCAAGTTCGAGAGAAGGGGGAAATGCTTCTATACATGCTTTCTTCAGGTTGACTCATACTACGCGTACACCCACACCGACTTGCGAAGTAAAATTTAAGAAATGAGAAAAGAATATTTTGTTGAAACCACTCCACTCGCACCAATGTGATGCAATATATATGCTCTTCCATCCTTCGTCCTGACCGAAGTCATTCAATGGAGTGGTGTGGTGTCAGGCGAGATAATGAGGAAAGTGCATGTAATGTATTTCGTCGCAGTCATGGTGGGGTGAAGGAAGGTGAAAAAACCCTGGAAAATATACCAAGTTATTTCCACATGGGCGTTCCGTTCTCTTTGAAGAATCAATGGGGAGCGCAACTCTGGCGTGTGCCGAGCACGAGCTGAAGACATTGAAATTATAACTAGAAAAAGGGTCTTCTTTTGTGTGAGAGAAAATAGACAAGACAAGACACAACTTCAAATAAGGGACAACACAAAGAAGGAATATTGTGTCCTGCTGAGCTTCATCTGGAACAAGATGGATTTCCACGAAATATTTACTTCGCAAACTAGATTCTTGTTTCACTCCACCGGAACGTCGGAAGAGAGAATAATAAAAGATGGGATTGTAGTAGCCACCCGAGATATTTGCGATTCGAATGCGTTATATCATCACTTTTAATTACTCAATTCACGGAACCCGATATCATGCAATACAACAAAAGGTAAATATTCTTAGTCTCTGTTCACGTCGTAAAGATAGAGATTACAAACGGCAAAATATGGTATTAAACTCGTACATAATTAGCTACTAAGTTTTTTAAAATTATCGCAAAGCATGTTGACTTCCCGAAGGGGGAGAAGGCCCCGACGTTCCGAAATTAGCGGCAGCGGTAGAAGGTGGTGGGGCCGAAGTCGAGGAATCTGGTCCATTATGAATTGGAGTCACAATATGCTGAGGTGGGGCAGCCGGTGCACTTGTGTACGGATTAGTTTGCTGATGAGAAAAATGACTGGGCCAATACTGTTGATGCATAGGCGAGTGAGACAGTGGTGCGAGGGGCGGAGCCACCTGACTTCGCTGCACAACGTAACTCGATAAAAATGGGTGCGAGGCGATATCATCCGTGGACGACTGACCGATTCCGTAGGAGCGGTGATTGTAACCGCCACCACCACCGTACATAGGTTCCCGTTCCCTGTCTCTGGGAGCTTGCGGAAAGCTCGTGAGAAAGGGAAATTGTAGTTTCGTGAAAGAGTTGACGGCTGCGGCGCCTTGTGATGCATTAGAATCTATGGCTTGAGTTGGTGACGGTATATGACTGCTTCCAATGGAGGTGACGTTAGGTGATATACTGGTAACAGTGTTAGAGGTTGAAGTTGGTGGGGGAGGTGGATAGTACCCATTTTGGCTCCACGGCGGATAAGGACACTGTTGACTAACTGGAGGATAAACTGGCGTGGGGTGGTAATAACTCAGAGGGATGGATGTTGAGACACCTCCATTCATGTACGACGTTGGCATCGAGGTATGGCCGTTTCCGGTAGACGTATGACTATTAGGAACAGGAACATTCGGAGGCGAAGCTATCGTCACGTTATTCTTAAGAACTGAAGCTAACACTTCCATGTCATTTATGGACTTGAGTTCTACGTGATCGAAAGGATTTGCTGTGTCTGACTCGAAGTCTGAAAGGTTTAGATCTATTTTCCTAGCTTGTGTTGTAGTAGTAATGGTTGACGATGACTTTTCAGAACCTGCAGGGGAATTTGTCGCGGTCCCGTTGGTTGATGAGGCAGAAGCGGAGGTTGGAGCGTCATCTCCTCCTCCAACTGTAGCTGAAGGAGGAGCAGGTAGAACGGTTTGAAAAGGCTGGAGTATTGAACCTCCACCACCACCGGTGTTTGACTGATTCTGATTACTGAATGGGACTGATGGAGTTGGTACAATTACGGGTTTCTGCTGAGACTGTTCCTCTTGCTGCCGTAGTCTCTCTTCTTCTTCCAGTCTTAGTCTTTCTTCAGCCTCTTGTTGATACCGTTCCTGCTCCTCCACTGCAAGCCGTTGTTGCAGTTCATCCGCTATCCTCTGGCGTTCTTCTTCTGCTTGACGGAGGAGTTCCTCCTCTTCCTGTCGCAGGCGTTCGAGTTCTTCTTGGTGAAGGCGCTCTTCTTCCGCGAGTCGAGCATTTTCTTCTTCCAATAGTCTTTGCCTTTCCTCTTCTGCTAGTCTTTCCTTTTCTTTGTCGTCCTCCCACATTTTGCACTCGGCAAGGACACGTCGTTCTTCAGTAAAGTCGTACTGAGTTTGAAAAAACGAGTTAACGAATTAGTTTACTGTGTTTTGCAAGGTATAACTGAATGTCTCATACAAACCACCAACAAGAACTTACGTCATTTTCAATCGCGTCAAGTGGAATGTAGATATCGATATCTTTAAATCGCAGAGGAGGCTTTGGGTAGTACCTTGGGCGAAGTTCCATAGGCACACCTTTCAACCAGGCATGGTCCAGTGACATTATCTACAAGCGAAAGCAAGGACACCATTGCAGTTTTATTAAAAAATCCAACACGCTTGTCTTCACATTCTTTAAAATACGGATTGCCCTTTAAACTGACAATGAGGTTAGAAATCTACCCAGGTTGTGATAGGACGGAGTGCGACGAAACGGAAATACTTATTTATGTTTCAACGTCCAAACAAACAATCTGTTCTTCATAACTTGTACGTTCGTTCCAGGAAAGTAAAAATAAAATTAGAGATTTTCCACTCCCTATAATCATAATCCTCATCTTAATATATTCAAGTAAATAGCAACAAGTAAGGAAGCACAATATACAGAGAGGTAGTTTCTTTAATTTAATCCAAATTCCAATGTGCCAAGCTACGATCACTCGTCGTCACTCCTCCCTCGTGGCTCAAGGAAATAAAAATAGACGGAATGCCATTCCAATAAATTGGTATTCCAAATCAATTGCACCCTCAAACCCACTAATGTAATTAATTAATTAATGTAATTGGGTTGGGCCACGTCCATACACTAATCAACTCAAAGTAAAGTGATTGAGTTGAGACGCGTAGCGAAATTAGTTCACGCAAATGTTGGAGTTGCTTTAATACTGCATCTATCTCCATCTATATTCTCAATAATCTGTAAAGTGTAAAGGTAACTTACCACGGAAGTATCTACAACAGCAGCGCAAATGTTAACTTGACTCCTTTCATCTGTGGAAATCAAGGTCCTTGTATTCTTCTCTGTTCTCTCTCATCCATGGGCATGTGCGTTGGAGCGAATACAAAATTAGTAAAAAAACAGACCCTCTTCCTTCCAGTTCCAGTCCAGTTGCTAAAATGTCCACTCTAGTTCTAGTCACCAGTTAATAGCCAACTTCACTATCCCCCTAATATGAAATAAAACAAGATATTATTTATTATTTTTACCAGACGAACATATTTAGCCCACTCACCACTTGAATAATCACGAATTACATGTTATAATTCCTTCAACACCCACTACACAACTCTCTCAACCTCTCAACACTGTTGTGTTGCAATCTGAGAGTGGAGAGACATTAACATTAAATATGAGAACATAGAATGTTATTTATAAATTATTAGTATTACTCTTTTTTTCGCGTTTCACGTTTAGCTCAGTCAGAGTCTGGCTGCTGTTAGCTAAATATATATTTGGTATGAGCGAAAACAGAAGTACTAAACACAAAATGTTATCATTTTCACAAAACCTCTATCATATGACTGGGAAAAATTAACTTCTAGGTGCATTAATTCATGGATCTGAATATAGAATATGCACCTGCCTGTACGTACTAATGAATAATTGAATAAGCTTGGAACTTTCTAGCTGCTAACTTACAAACTTAACTACAAATGCATTTAGTTCATGTGCTTTTATCCTGGCGCTGATGCTGCTGATCTGAATATTATATTTATTTCATTTCCCATTCACCATTGCCCATGTATTTCAACATTTTCATTAAATTGATATACTTACAACTTGTGACGAATCGATGGCTGAGGTTTGGTTGATTTGATGCCTAATTGTTACCTCTACAAACTACAACTGACTGACTGCTATCCTTCAAATTGACTTGAATGAGATGAGATGAATAAAGAAACCCTACACACGCAGCACTACTCCAACCATAATACAAGTTCACACGAGACTGACGAAAATAATGTTGAATGTTCTTCACAATATTCCACACAAATGACAAAATGTGTCTGTCTGATGAGAGCTGAGATTATACCAATGCCAGAGGATAGACGATGAAGGATGATTACTCATTATTGAGCTTCAGCATCATGATTAGTCAGAGCAGCTCAGCAACCCTTTTCTCGCTAAAAAAAACACAGCTCCTCCACTACAAACTGAGGAGCTGTAGTAAAGCTCCTAATTTCCTTGAATCCTACAAAAAAAATATAACTGAATCTAGTCACCACACTCACCCCATTGAACTGCGTACATAATTCTAAGATTCTAACAATGACGATGGTGAATCGAAGTAAACACAAAAACAATATCCCCTTTTACCTGATAATTTATCCGAAGAATCCGATGCTTTGGTTTTTGATGTGTATTTTTCCGTATGATTATGCCTACGTCTCTCACGTACTTTTTTTGTTGTTGTTCTCGATCATTTGTCAGACTTTATGCACAGAGCAGATGATGATGATGATGACGAGAGGAAGTAGCTAAGCATTTCAAACAACTCCTCCTTGCAACTCACATGATTCACAAATACACACTCCTGTGGGGAGGAACTTTTACATAAGAATGGATGCAGCTGAGTGTCTCATGATGCCCCAAGAGGGAAGCGGTAAAGGGGATATTCAAAAGTTGGCTATCTTGGCTTCTTGTTTGGGATCGGAATTCCGAAGGAGCTTTGTGTTGGGAGAAATACACAATTAATTTTTAATTTAGATTTAGGCTAATTAAAGTGGAGATTAAAAGTTTAAATTTGCGGAGAAGGTAGTGAAAGGGGGAATTTATTGGGAGAGGTGATTTCCTGTGGTAAGTAAAGTATACTACTACGCTTCTTGAGCTGAAATTTAGGGACAGGTGACAGGTGAAAGAGGTGACAGCAAATTTAATTGTTAATTGTTGCTAGATTTGATGTTTGATATTTGCTGGATACAAATTTGTATTGTTGAATTTAATTTAATTTAATAAAAGATTTAATTAGAGTTGGTAATTTTGAATTTTTGCAGATCTGAGATTGGGCTACCTACAACCTACCAAGGCAAATAAATAGCCTGTTGTCCATTTTAGCAAATTTGATGTTGGATGTTCAAATTTGAATTAGTGATCTGACCATTGTTCTGCAACTCTCTAAGGCTTGAAGATGGCATTACCTCCAAATTACCGACATATACCCACCACGCCGTCGTCGTCACGTAAGAAATTTGAGATTTGTAACAAAATGCTATACGGCGCGCTGAGTATGTAGCTAGAAATTATGTAGAACAAAATCATGCAGTGCATAATTATAATTCTCAATTGCCAGATAACCAAAACCAAGCCAAGATGTGCGTTTTGTGGTTTAAATAGAAAGAGATAGTATTAATGGCTTCTTAAGCGTAGCAAGCAAATTTAATCATTTAACATTTAAAGGCATGAAAAAGTAGAAGTTGAAAATTGACCATGTCATTTTCTATTTTAGTTCCTCAATTGTTCGTGTTCATAACGAATGAGTTCGCATTGCGGTTTTGAAGCTTGTGTTTTGTGCTTATCGTTATACTAAATTAATTGTTGTCTGGTACAAGCAAATTTGAAAGACTTCAACTTAATGCAATCTCGATAATAATCAAAGAAAAATGGATTATATTCTATCATCTATGCTTGAGAGTTCAATTCGATAGTTAAAAGAAGTTCTAATTATACAGGCACTGTGTGGACTAAAGCGAAATTAGTTAATGTTCGGATTTAGAAGCCAATTGTTACGCATTGTACTTGTACGTCTGAGCGTCGGACAAACAGGTCGACAAATTAACTGACAAATTGTGAATTACTGAAAGCAAAATCGAGACAACTGTGACAATACCTCACAATTCGGTTTTCTCCACAAAGCTTTCAACTGATTCTATCGAGACTGTCTCTCTATTTTAACTATAAAGTACTAAAAAATAACTGACTAACAAGCATGACGCAGTTATGAAAGTCATTGTTTCATTTTAAAATTATTCAGATTCTGATAAATATTCTCAGAATTAAAGCCTACCTTTCTCATGCGATTTCATAACGTATAAAGCCTAATAAGTTTTTATAGTATTCGAGTATTTTTTCTCCTAGTCTCTGCCTAGATGCAAAAATTTAATAGAGTGATATGTAAAGTTTTAAATGCAAGCAAAACTGCATCAGTCAGTACCGATATAAAGCATGTCCCTTTTAAAATCGATATAAGTTCTCCTAGTTTTTTATAATTTGATTCATTTATGTAGATGGATCGCCTTCTCATAGTATGCCTTCGTTCAACATTCTTAAAGGTAATTGAGCTTTGACAAATAAAAAAACAAACAATTTAGTAAATTCTTTGTCTTCTCTCAACTTTGTTTCTTATTCATATCCTTTACTGCCTTTCATGTATCCCTTTGATTAAAAATACCTAAGAACTTCTTCTTTTATATTATGACTATACTAGCTCTTGCATGGAAAAAACTTTCCTCAGTTCGGAGTTGTTATTCCACTCAGGAGCCTTTCTACGGAAAATCAAATCAATTGAAAAATTCTTGTCACTCGGAGGTATTCGTCCAGTGAATAACAATGAAATTTAATTGTGGTGAGTATGCTTTTTCCCTTTCAGAGCGACTTCGAGCCTCTGGTGGAGGGGGATCTTCAGCTAAAGATGCTGCTTCCAGTCCATTTGTTCAGACTTCTCACAGCAATCCTGCATTTAATCCGCAGAAACTTGGTTCAAAAGGATTTGCTGTAAGTTTATATGATTGTAAAAGACTCTTTAAGACTTTAGCAAGATTATAATTTTTGTGTTGGGAAATTTGTAGGAAAGCAAGCTTCCGAAACCTCCAAAGGCTCCAGAGAAGCCTCTCATGCCTTATATGAGATACAGTCGAAAGGTTTGGGATCAAGTTAAAGCTGATCATCCTGATTTGAAGTTGTGGGAAATTGGGAAAATAATTGGACAATTGTGGAGAGATTTGCCGGAACTGGATAAGCAGGAATTTGTAGCTGAATACGAAGCAGAGAAGGTAAAATCAACGAAGAATTGTTTAAGACGAAGAAACTTGTTTATAAATCTTATTATCACACCCTCTGATAATCTTTTCATCTATTCCATTTAGGTTGAATACGACAGGTCTCTGAAGCAATTCCACAATTCGCCTCAGTATCAGGCTTACGTCGCAGCAAAAGCTAAAGGTACTAAAATCCTTCAAAAATTCTAAATAATCAGAAGTAAAAACTGGAGGATATAACCAAATATATTATTTATTGAAACAGCTCAACAGGAGCTCAGCGAAGGAGCTGACCGACAGGGATCTTCCAAACAGACTGCAGCAGAAAGGCGAATAGAAATTCAGCCGGCAGAAGATGAAGATGGTAAATTCATTTTAAATATAATCCTGCAAAAATTTCCATATTTTACAAAAAAAATTGTGAATTGATGTATATTATGACTGTTTTATAGAACAAGATGACTTATTTTCGGAGAAGCACAAAGCTCACTCTCGATACGTTCGGAATCATCGATTGATCAATGAAGTATTCTCGGATACAATTGTTCCTGATATTCGATCAGTTGTGACAACGGCTAGAATGCAGGTTTTGAAGAGACAAGTTCAATCGTTGACGATGCACCAGGTTGGTAGACCTCTCTATCGGATCTTATCTTTACATTAATTTTTGGTTCCGATACTAATTATTATAAAATGTTTGGTTCAGAAAAAACTGGAGTCAGAGTTGCAGCAAATCGAGGAGAAATTCGAAGCAAAAAAGCGTCGTTTCATGGACTCCAGCGAATCTTTCCAAGAAGAGTTGAAGAAGCATTGCAAGCGGGCCGTGGATGATGAAACTTTCCAAAAGCTCGTTGAGAAACAATATGATCTGTTAAAGAAGGAATTCGAAGAGCGAGCAAAAGCTTTGCCACCACCACCTCCACCCGTTCCTCAACCCCAACCAGCAGCACCGTCAGCCACTGCGCAAGGATCGGCAACAGGTGGTGAGGAGAAATCTGGAGACTCTGATTCGAAGCAGGATTCTAGTGATAAACCATCTGAGATTGGACCGGTTCAAGCTTTAGGACAACTAGTTGCCAATTCACTTCCCGGCGACAAGGCAGAAAATACAGTTGTACCAATGGATACAACACCTCAAGGTCTTCATGATCACGCTGACCATATTCAGCCAACTCCAACGACAACGGCAGCTGCAACGCCAGTTATCGACTCTGATGACAAACCTCCAAATATGGAGACGGAGGCTACTCACTTGGAATCTCTTGAAGGTAGTTCAAGCTCAAAGGAACCTTTAAAGGTTGAAATTGAATCGTCCATTTCAATCCATGCTGCTGAGGTGGATCCACCTCAGCATCCACACCATGAAACAGTGCAAGCTGACGAAGACTGCAGTGTGGGTGATCCTAATCATCAGGAATTGGAAGCTCCAGCACCACCTCAAATTGAACATGAACAACAGCCACCCCATTGTGATGCACAGGATGGTGGTCATCCTCAACCTCCCGCTCTAATGGAACCGGAAGTGCCACCGGTTACCTCAGAAGAAGGAGAAATGGCTGTTCCTCCTCAGATAATAATGGCTATACCCGAAATTATTCCTCAGACGGATTCGTCCACTGAGCCTCCACCTGAGGAGGTTGAAACAATGCCGTTGCTAGATGCTGGAAATGTTGAGTCCATGCATGTTCAAGAAATGGAGCAAGTTAGCGAACTTCCTCAGCAATTGGAAGCCTGCAACGAGCTACCCGTAATTGAACATATTGAACAAGATCAAATTATGGGTGCTGGAGGTGGAGATGAAGTGGAAGATGCAGAGCCAATGGATATTGATCCTCCAATTTTGCAAGCTGTCACTGAGGAGGAACATGGAGGGGATGGAAAAGATGAAAATCTTCCAGCAATTGATAATATGTCCTCTGAAGTAGAAGCATCATCACTTCCAGTTCCAGAAGACTTGGAGGAACATCTTCCACACGTGGAAGAAATGCAGGTATCAACAGAAAATCCAGTCATTGATCCAACCAACACAGTCACAATCAACTCGGAAGAGCCTCCGCCTCCACCTTTAGACCAGAGTGTTGACGCACCACCACCACAACTGGAAACACAGGAACCTGTCCCAGTGGAACTGCCAGTCGTCCATCAAGTTCATGAACAAGAAGTTCAACTTCCACCAGAAGGTATTCCAGTTTCCGAACACTACGAAGCGCCGCCACTTGTCTCCGAAGCGAATACAGAAATAGTTTCTGAGAATCCTCCGAAGGTAGATTTGGAGGAGAACAGTCAGCCGCCGGTGATTCATGAGCAATATCAACATCATCAAGAAGCTGAAGCACCGCCGCATATTATCGAACCTTCTGGAGAAAATGTTATCATTACATGCGATGTTCAGATTCCTGAACAACCTCCTGAACAACCTCCAGCTCCAGAACAATTTGAAATTGCACCGCCTCCAACGGCTGCGGAAGTGGAGGTTGAGGTTCCTCCTCCTGCAATGGAACAGGAGATCGGGGAGATCCCCGTTTCAGAACAACCTCCAGTTGTTCACGAAGAAGTTGTCGAGGAGCAGCCTCCTCCACCTCAAGAATGAGGCGGAATGAAAATGTTTGTACAAAAATTTGTAATTTAATATTTTCAAAGTAGACGAAATCATCTCGTGTATTATATCTAAAGTTTCTGTTGAGATGTGACTGGATTTATTTGTTGTTTTTTGATGAAATGCATTTGTAATGTAAGTTTGAACGTTAGGACGAGGAAAGTATCAAACTCAACAGGAACGGTATTGTTTCATTCATAAAATTTTTAACAACTCATGTTTTTTTTCTAAAATTATATCATTGACAAGCAAGTCTTTAACTTAATAATACATAGTTTCCTCTGAGTTTTTTCCCACCCCGTGTTAAATCCCCATAAGGTTGACGCTCCATTTAAAATACATGGAGTTTTGATCGCCCCTTTAAAATACATGGAGTGATGATCGCCCCTTTAAAATACATGGAGCTATGATCGCCCCTTTAAAATACATGGAGCTATGATACTCCAGTGACTCCAGGATCTTCTCCAGGAATTTTCTCCAGGATTTTTTCAAAAATTTTCTCCAGGATTTTTTCTCCAGGATTTTTTCAAAAAATTTCTCCAGGATTTTTCTCCAGGATTTTTCAAAAAATTTCTCCAGGATTTTTTTTCAAAAATTTTCTATAGGATTTTTTCAAAAAATTTTCTCCAGGATTTTTTCAAAAATTTTCTCCAGGATTT
>JAQFZW010001069.1:0-34105 GCA_034687055.1 Heteromurus nitidus
CTCAGATTTCGATTCTGGAATTCCAGTTTTTGGGCATTTTCTCCAGAACCGTTGCCCATTGCAAAAACAATATTTCAAAATTGGTTAGATACATGGAGAAGAGTCTGTGTGCAAAATCCTGACCGATATAAAATTTAACATCGGGGCCGGTTGCCTCGTTAGTTGGTATCCTACGCATACTATATTCCTTGAAAACCCACTCAAATAAATTTTTATTTGAGTTGTGGTGGTGTGCAGGCTATGACTTTTCACTTTCATTCATTATATTCCAATGCTCCCTTTCAGATAAGATGAATTTGTGACTGTGTGGCCTGACTCAATATGTTTGCAAGTGAAATGTGTAAACAGTACACGATATTTGCTTGCTTGTGGTCAACCATAAACATAGTTATTCACAACCTTGTATTGTGAATATTCACCATTTCCTCCTCAATTCGCGTGCACAAATTGTGCAGCACAATTATTTGTGGACGTGTCATCATATGCAGCGTAGTGTATCAAAGTTATTATTTTACAGCCACTGTATGCTTTTAGCAAGGCATGAATTGAGTAGTCAGCTTATCGCTTGCTGACTTAAGACCTAAACACGCTGACAGATAACAAATGTTCTGAACTGGACATTTTAGGAAAACAGAGAAATAAATTGCTGTGGATTGTTTGGCCGAATTTTGCTGCAACTGTGTTGCAAGTGTTTTACATCCAATTTCATAAGTCATGAGTCATATTTCACGCGTGTGGACAGCTTGCTGATATTGAGCAACGAAATACGACCTCCAATGATGATTTAATAAGGCAAGTATAAGCCCATAAATTTCGAACAAATTTTTATTCGATTTTTTGTTTATAAAATAGATCAATTTTAATAACGTGTTTGTAGGCGTCAGTCATTAAATATACCTGATTGGCTGACAGTAGAGCTTGAATTAGTTGTAAAATATCTTACATAAATATTTGAATTGCGAGGGAAAATTAGATTGACTACCTTGCAATTGATTTGATGAGTGTATTTGAACTATAATTTTAAAATGTAACTTATTTAACGTCCAGCCCCTGTACACATGCATTGTCTATTGCGTAGTCAGCTATTTGCTCACTCACATTCAGGGATAATTCTCTTGTATGATTTTGATGGAACAAAATATTTAATGAAGTACATATTTTCAGCGATATTTCTACTTTTCTACGTTCTCAACCATTTGCCCTTGTTAATGCTTTAAAGAGCGACGTACTCCTTCTTCATCATTTCATTGAAGACATCAGCCATGTCTTGAAACTCTGGTCTCATCTCCATGTCAATGTTCCAGCAAGCCAACATTTGGTTATATCTTCGAGAGAGAAATGGCACAAAACCGCACTTGGTTGAAATATCTTTAGCAATTCATTATTTATTATTGCCATGAAATTCGCATAAAACATACATGTGTTCGTCGGCATATCGCGGTCTATCCATTCTCATTCCACTCTTCAATTCCTCCGGAAATCCCGAACTCCACGATAGGCCAGGATATGGTAAATCGCCTTGACTGAAAATTTCCCAAAGGGTCACTCCATAACTCCACACATCTGACTTTGTGGTAAACTCCATTCTAGTCAATGACTCGTAGGCCATCCATCGCCAAGGCAATGGTTCTTGGCTCTTCTTCAAGTACATCTCGTATTCGTACAGCTTCCGGGATAGACCAAAGTCGCCAATTTTGCAAGTTGTATTCTCATCTAGAAGAACGTTTCTCGTGGCAAGGTCTCCATGAATTACCTGATGAGATGTATCAAAGGACTTTCGCGAAATGAATTATATTCTTGTTTCTAAAATCTACTGAAATAAGTGCGGAGAACTGACGTGCTTGCTTGAGATGTACTCCATTCCTGATGCTATCTCAGATGCGAAACGAAGCAACTCATAGAGCTCTAGCTTGTTCTCTGCCGTCTCGGAAGTTCCGTTAGATTTTCGCAGCAAGGACAGAAGGGATCCGTTACTGCATAGCTCGGTTGCGATTAAGATTATTCCTTTAAAAAATTTCAATAAAAAAGTGATCTTTCTGGCAAAACGTTGCATGATTTCAAGACTGACTCTTTCACACCTTTCCTAATTTCTTTTGTGTACGCTCCAATAAAAGCGACGACATTCTGATGACGTCCAATGTAGCACAAAACCTTCACTTCCCTCAGCATGCTGATGAAGGACTCCTTCGAGCATGTGCTGTGCGGGACTTTCACAGCGATAGCAGTCCCTTCAACACTCGACTTGAATACCTTTGCAAAGTTTCCCGAGTCTAGGAAAACATTGAGAATAAATTAATAAATCGAAATGAAATGGCAGTTTTGATTATGTTTCCTTACCGAGTTGCAACTCTATCTTGGGAATCTCGAACTCGGACAAGAATTTCGATTTCTGGAATGCATACACATTTTCTTCTTCGTTTTGAGTGGATGCCTGCCACCCTTCGAGAAACTCTCGGACATCGTCGTCAGTCAAAAGGTTTGAGAGTTTCCGGTGGCGTATTCCATAGAATAGAGCAACCGCAAGCAGCAAAACTGAGGTTAGTGCAAGAATGATCACTAAATAGTTGGACTCACCATTTTCCTCACTTTCTCCTTCGTCTGTGGGGTCGTCCACAACTTCAGGTTTCCATCGTGGTTCCCAGTCGAAGTACTCTACAGATTAAACGCATAAATTGTGTTCAAGACGAAGTACATTGTAATTATCTCGCAACATGAGTTCTTATTCAGATACCAGTCTCCTTGTCAATGTAATTTGACGAATTTCCCAAATCCGTGTCGTTCTCCAGACGCCACCAGCCAGGAAAATGCAGCTGATCCACAGTGTTGTCAAATACTTGCACAAGGAAATAATTTATTTTGTAAATCCTTGCAAACTGGTTAACGTCATTTACCAATTTTAGATACAGTTCCACGGCACGATCTTCCAAATCAGTGTTTGTCTTCGAGAAAATGTTGAGCTTGAAGTGCACTCCTTTCAAATTTCTCGCATTTTTCTTCAGCAAACTTTCAACAATGATTTGCTCGTCAAGTAACTCAGCCAGGTACTCTTTGTCATCGTCGAGTGGGTGAAGGTATGACAACTCACTGAACCATTTGTCGGGTTGGGGTTGTTCACACACGACATAGGAGACGCGGTGGAGGAGGGAACTTTTTATTTTGTGAGAGGACGAATAAAGGAGGGTAATTTCATGGGCGCAATTCTGAACCATGGCGCCAATTTCAAAACCTTTGTGAACCTCCGCTTCGAGGAGAGATTGGAGTTGTGTGTTGTTTCGAAATTGCTCCCAGTTGACCACGTGAATACCACCAAAATTTTGTTTTAACTTTGAGCTACCAATTGTGTCACACCAATGTCCAAATTTTCTACCAAATTCATTCATCTCAACTTTACTGGAAAGTTCCACTCGAAGAAAAAATTTGATTTCTTTTTTGGAATACGCATCTTCACTGAGAACAGCCGTCAGCGCACTTAAAATGGAATCAATGTTCTCTCGAATGCGCACTTCCAACCTTGAAAATTTGTGAAATGCAAATCTGAGCATCATTTTCAACTCTTTCAATTCCGGGACACTTTCGTGTCTGAGTTCAAGGTCCACACTGGCTCCTACAAACGTTTCATCGAATTTAATCGCATCTCCGTTTGGCTCCAAAGACCAGTGAACGCACGGGTCTGGAAGTTGTTTACCTCTCATAATCACCGTCTCCGGGAAATTTCGCATTTTAATAAATAAACTATCCGCTTTCGGCACACTCTTCAAATCTCTTGAAACTTTGAGCTCGTTCCAATTGAGGGCTTCCCAATTACTCGTAGGGTTCCTGTGTTTATCCTTCCAAATTACTGTGACATTATGAATCCTTGCCCATCTCGCAACCGCTTCGAAGCATTGGTTAATTGTCAGGAACTGTTTGCTGCAAAAGAGATTTTCCTTTCGATCTGATTTTACTCCGGCGTCTTCAAAACTAGCTTCCACTAACAAAATGAACTCTTTGTTCGGAAATTCACGTGAAATCACTTCCCTCGTTTCCAGAAATTGAGTCATTTTCCCTTTCAAATCGGCATAAAACTCCAACGCGTTTCCCTGGCGCCAGTCCAGCTTTTCCACGTCGAACTGAGTGTTGAGAACGATAGTGTTGATGAAATCAGCAAATTGAGGGCACACAGCCTTCCGAATGTCGTTTGTGTTATTCCCCATCGACTTCCAGTTGGAAAAAGCGCACCCAATACTCAGGTTCCTTTCAGTTGACCAAGTTTGAAAGAAGGGACGAATTTGTTGAGGATTTAACTCACGCCAGAATCCTGGGTCAAATTGTCGATCCGAAAAGATTAGAGAAGTAAGACGAAAGTTGTCATTGAACAAACTCTGTGAAAGGAAGTCGGACAATTGTGTGAATTGATAACGATTATCCTCCCAGTCGACCAACACCGCAACATTTGGTCT
This sequence comes from Heteromurus nitidus, assembly GCA_034687055.1. Classification (NCBI taxonomy): domain Eukaryota; kingdom Metazoa; phylum Arthropoda; class Collembola; order Entomobryomorpha; family Entomobryidae; genus Heteromurus; species Heteromurus nitidus. The sequence goes on from JAQFZW010001069.1 coordinate 4,440, forward strand.
GGCTCCTTCTTGCTCAAAGTGGCTTTGCCCAGCAGAACTGTTCCGATTCAAGCACTCACTTGTTTCTGACCAAACTTCTGCTTCACTCGAATATGGCTCCAAGACCATCCTCGTGAATGATTCTTGAACGAAATTAAACATTTTCTTGAAAGAGTCGCCGTCACACTCGTATGGGAAAGCAATTAGAGGAATGAGGGATTCTGAGTCAATGTGAGTCTTCACATTGGGCTCCCTCCCATTCAAAACTGATGATATTGAGCTGTGGTATTCGAGGGACACTGTTTGGTTGTATTCATTCGCCCAAGTTTGGGAGAAGGCGGAGAAGAGGTGGATGTACCTATTCTCAATTTGTTCCGACGTTTGACCTGCTGGCATGTCCTTGACGAACCTCATGCGAAAAATAACTTGAACCTTCCTCTTGCTATCTGTTCCCTGCTCGGCCATAAATGCAGAATTTCTCTTTTCAATCCAGTTCATGTGGTCACAAAACAAGCCATAGGATTCTGGAAATGTTTTGGAGTCAAAGTGGACGTTGAGGAGAACAATGTCAGCGAGACGCAAGTCTTGAGCAAGGAACGGGCACCCTACCAACGCTCTGTCGTACCCAACTCCGACTTGCGTCGAATGTCGAAGTATGTTGCTCAAAGTGGTTAAACTGGAGCCACCACTTGTTTCGTCCGAACAGGTTTTCATATTCCAGTTGAGAATCACACCAGCTATGCTGGAGACGCCTAAAGGCCGCCCTGCCCTCCCAAGTATTGAGCCAAGGGCTGACTGAAGATCGGAACTTTTGGAAAATGCAAGTCTGCAGGGAAAAGAGGTTTCTTGTGCTTGTGTGAGTCATGAATAAAAATCATTTTTACTTGCTACTTTGATGAAACTTACTCCATTGTCAGCAGAAGTCCGTGAGTCGAATAATCTTTTAACCCGGGCAGCAAAATTCCTCGCACCGAATTCATGCTCTTGTCAAAAGAGTCGAAAATACTCAAACCTTAAATGACAAGTTACAACCGAGTTATTTGCAAGCAAAAGTAAATATGTCCATTGGAAAAGGACATCCTCAAATGTTAATAAACGTACCTGTTGCGTATAACAGAGTTGATGTATGCATATTAACACTCGAATTTGTCAAGGGACCCTCTCCAAACGTGTCCACCCTCAAACTTGTGCATGTTTCCTCTTGCTCTGAATTTAAATCACAGCTCAAAACACGATTAAGCGGAGATGTTACTTCCACAATGGGCCTTGTAAAATTGAAACCCTGCTGTTGGTGATAGCGAGACTGATCAGTATAAGTTACGGAGGTGGCAATTAATGCCATTCGGAAAATGCTTAGGATCGACATTATTTCTGGTGCGAACTCACCTCCAGCCTCGGTGTGATGTAAGAGCAAATGCTAGATTTTCTATGCAGTATTTGTGTAGCTTAATAATTTCTGCGATAAAAGTAATTTTTTGTGAGAACAATCGTTCGACGGAAATGTCACACCACCACAACGAGAATCGGGAAATGCAACCGCATTGCATCCTCTTTCATTTCCAACTCAACAAATTGAGCAAAGAATAATAGTAGCTTAAAGTAACAAAATTTGCTTGTGTGGTTTTATGCAAATCTGGTAATTTGACCCAATCGTGGGAAAGTGTTGTTTAACAATTCATTCGTCAATCGCATTCACTTTTCTGGATCCGAATCCGCGTTTCGCTAGTGCGTTTATGTAAAATACTGTGCACAAAAAGGGTAGTACTTTTTGGCCATTCAAAATATCAAAATGAATCCTGGAAGAACATCGGGAACATAGTATCATTTCGCTTCAGAGAACCACGGTCCTCTTCTTCAAACATTGTTATAGTTTCAGGGTCGATCTCACAATTTAGTGGAAGGTGGGATTGAAAAGGAGCTTCAGATTTGCTGTGATATTGCAAAATCCAAATTGAGTCGAAACCTCTGCAAACACAGCCGCATTTGTTGATAGCTTGTTATTGAACCATTCTCATATTTTGTCAACATGCACATTCAAATTTCATTCGAAGCTGCACGAAAACGGGAAACGAGAAAATCATAACCAATTTGCACAGCTATTCACGCTGAACAAATATTGAAAGTGTTGCAATTTGGATTTGACGATGACCTGTGTCTGAAAGGAAGTATGTTTGAGACACCTTTTTTACCTGTCAAGGGATGGATCAATGAAAAATCATATCTTCACCAAAATATGTGTAATCAAACGCGTTAGCATGCAATTCTCCAGGTTCAACATGTGTTATTTTCATTAAAGGAAACTCGTAATTTTAATCCCAAACAATTTGCATGATATGCACGATGGACAATTCGGATGGATTTTGTCTGTGGTTATTTAGTTTGTGAATGGAATTTGAGGTCCCAATAATTCTCAATGTATCCCATAAGTGTCAATAGGCCAGTTTGGTCAAATCGAGAATGTAAAATGCATATTATGCTTGAAGTATATTAATGCCAGATTGGAAAGTTGCATCGACACTTGTGTGAAATGTTCAAGTCAAGTAATGCTTCTCATGTTCATTCATATTCGTTAGGAAGATTGACACATGCAGACACACGATCTCGCATTTCATGCATCCATTAATGTGTCGATAATGACCACACCAGGTTTAATACGACCACTGTCACTCTCAGTATTTTATAATTCAGTCGACAGACAGCGATAAGAATAAATAGCCAGCGACAGACATTAGACACTCAACTAAATATGAATATGCGTGCATGTTGCAGGAATGTCTGAGAGTAAAGCTTCAAGTGAAGAGAGAAGTGTAACTGCGCTGGAAGAATACTAGTAGTAGGCATAGACATCAATATCTTGAGCAGGTCACAAAACTCGTAAACCTTGAAAAATGTGTTGTGTACATTTCACAATTGAGTTGAACCGAGGAGTCGTCTCAAAACAAAACGAAGTATATATATTCTACACATTAATTGTCAACTTTTGCGATGCGAAATGTTAATGCAAAAATTGCAAAAAAGCTGCTGTCGAAGGCATGCATCACATGATGAATTCTTACATTTATTCGAAAAATTTGTGAAACATTGGTAGACAACTAGGTTGGAATTTGGAAGGCATGCATTTGCTCAGATTTCATAAAAATTCATGTTGAGTATACTCAATGATGATTGTTAGGTGATGATTCCATACTCTGCCTCCATTGCATCTTTTCAAACAAATGAGAATCATTGTCAAAATTTGAAAATTAGAAATTAAGAAAATTAAATAATGCCGATTTACCAGCCAACGGGCCCAGTTCCCCATTGTTCCGCAGAGCATCAATCAAAACTGGAAGATGTCGTGTGTAGTCTGGTCCACTACTCCGCCAATGGACAATGATGTCGTGGAAGGCATTTTCACAACTTGACATGTCAGCTTGAGTTGCAGAAATGTGTTTGTTGACGACTTCATTCCGAACACCAAGATCCCTCGCGAGTTTTCTCAAATTGTTGAAGTTGGCCTCGCATGCGGTCGTCCTCCGCAAAATGTTGCAAATGTCGTTGAATGTACAGCCTTCAAAATTAACAGAAACTCGTCAGAATAAATGAAATGAATGTTTGAAAGCTCTTTTCAAACCTGTGTCATCCGTAATACTTGTACTTACCCACATCTCCAACAACTAAATTTGCCATTCTAAAAGATTTAACTGAGTCGTTTTTGGCTTACGCTAGTTCCTCACTCTCCAGTGATAAGTTTATTAATAAGCTTGACATGGATTTGTACATGATATGTATATATAGTCTGGTTAAGATGTGTGTGCTTAGAAGATGTATGCGAAAAGTCTTGTGCTTAGATCGATGTGCTTGAATTTGATATTAGCGTATACTTTCGCATTAACTTTAAAGATAAGAGGATTTCTTGGAAAGAAAAGAATAATATGTGGAATGGTTCATGCATACGTGCTGAGGAAGAAGGATATGGATATCATCCATGCTAATCTCCTTCAGTTTTGGTCAGAAAGAATGCCTAGAAATAGATTAAACTGCTGAATTTCACGCTTAATGAGATTGCTTCACCCAAGAATATGTGGTGGATTAATGTGTTCGATTATTTTTATTGAAACACTGTCCAGTTTTCCACAGATGATAACGATGCCAATAACTACTTTCTTGAAAGCAACTGGCACAACTCTTCTTTCTCAATCCATCAATCCATCCATCAACAATTCGTGAAAAATATCGTCCCACACATGTTTGTTGAGAATGCTCCTCAATCGTTCTGGAGCTTTGGTGAAACAAAAAGGAGTATTTATTCGGTGTCATCATCTTCCATGAAATTGTACTTGTCACAAAGTGGCACAACTCAGATACTTTGTACCTGAAAGTAGGCATCTGATCTGAATCAAATTCTGGCATGATCTTTCTTGAAGTGGCACAAAAATCCGAGTTCTATTCAGCCACTCAATTCAACATGGATCGTAGAAGAATATAAATCTTGTTATCATTTCGCTTCAGAGAATCTTCACGCCTCTCTCTTCTTTGTTATAATTTCAGGGTCGATCTCACAATTTAATGGGACTGACAAGGGGCTTTAGACGAGTTGTGATTGCAAAATCCAAATCGAGTTGAAATCTCTACAAACACGCAGTTGAATTTATTCACACTTTCCTTTTGAATATGATTCTCATCTCCTGTGTCAATATTTTTATGAATCGAACCTCTGAAGCAGAAAATGGTGTCAAATCTTGGAAATGGCACAAATCGGTAGATAATCATAACTCATCCTTCTCAAATCCTATACCAACACACGTGGCACGAGTTGGGAAAGTGTTGCAATTTGGAATTGACAATGACCTTGTTTGTGAAGAAAGAAAAGTATTGTATAAAATCTTATGCTTGCATTCCAACATATGGATTTTATGCTTCACAATGAAAAAGAAACTTTTTTGAACACTCAAGCTTCACTCAAAATGTGAAAACTCAAGTTCATTTGCAATTATTGCAAGATATTTTCCCTTAATTGAATTCATTTAAATATTTCCCTTAAAATTCATTGTAAGAATTTCATTTCAAGAGCAATAATGCTGCCCCTTTGATTGCCAAAAAGTTCTTTAGTGCCATTGAAAACCTGACTTTGATTGCATTGCAGAAAGTTCCCAAATGATTCATGTTTTAATGAATTTCCATATCTAAATCATTATATAGCAAGCTTGATGGAAAAATAATTAAATATGCGAATTAATGCAAATTTTCCATTGCAGATTTATTTGTTAGGGGCGGGCGGAGACCCTGTGCAAAAATTGAATGAAGGTGTCCTGAACATAAACACAAAAGGGAACTGAAGTTCACATTCTACAACTATTCTAAAATGTGCTCAAAACATACTCTTTTCGTACTTTTCCCACCTGAATTAAATGATTATACAAGCCCATAATGAGATTGTTTGCTCCAAACACGTGAATATAGGATGACTCATCACTCTCCTTGACTGGAGAAGAAATGCAAGACGGAGAAATATTAGACGAGCATTACACTCAATTTTCACCTTTCTCCAACGAAATGAATTCATAATAATGCTTCCACCCCAGGAGTTGACCTTGGAATTCAGCATGCTCCCCCTCAGCTCCGCCGCAGATTCAGATCAGTACATTCCGCGGAAGGAGCCCCTGTGGTCGTGCTTTTACAAATTTAGAAGAAGGGAAATCTCATCCTGCTCTCTTGAGAAACTCAGCTATCTTCTTGGCTAGGCACTTTCACATTGCCCCGAAGAGGAAAGTCACAAGTAATTCCCAGACTGGAGAACATATTTAGTTTGAAGGCTAGTTTTGGGAAATGGATTCAGATCCAGAAACGCTGCGAAGAAGAGCGAAAACGATGTATTGGGTGAGCGGTCTCCTTTTCGGGTTTGGATTCGTGCTAATTGCTATTGGGATTGTGGTCTTTTTCTGCGAGCTTATAATCATGTGACTCATTATCATCCCTTCACTTGACTTTCTACCCTTTCTCTCACTTTGATGATTTTGAACTCTTTCTACCAAAACGATATTTATGCTGAATGTATTGAATCCTCTGGACAACAATATAAATATACCTTTCGCTTAGAATATGAATCCATATTGACCTTGAGTTTTCGCTTGCTCCTTCTCCGCACCTGAGCTGAGTGTGATCAGTCTGCTTGGAGTGTGGAAGCCCTCCGGACGGATTGAGGAAAATATCTCACCTTGTTCGAACCTTCGCAAGTAGTCATCTCCATCGTATCCTGCCGCAAGAAAGAAACAAAAAATGGTTCCTGTCTTTCCAAACAACTTTTCGGTAAGGAAATATCATTGAATTTGGTTATTCTCAACAAAAATTAGCGCAACTTGTCACGAATTGTTTATTTGCAGCACCCGAATCACTTCGAGGAAGACAGGAGGTTAAGGGATCCTGAATCTAGGGAGCAGACATGTCGAACGTCCACTCGAGTCGGCATCATTGTCTTTGTGACGGGGCTTACTCTAGTCACCATCGGGATTCTCATTGGTCACCAATTCGTCATGTGACAGGATGAATGCTCTCAGAAGCTTGGCCCCTTTCATTTCTCTCCGGAGAAGGTTCCTCCCACACGGGAGAAACTTGAGCTGGAGACAAATACAAAACACAAAACAAAGGTAATACTTGAAATGTTTCGAAATTTTGCTTTTTAGATCTGAAGTGTGGTCTAAAGATCTTTAGATGTGTCTTCGTTTTGTAAAACATTAAAATAACTGTCAATTTCTTTGAAGTGTTAGATATGGATGTAAGTATACGGCAGGAAGGGATGGTTTTCAATAAGAATTTCTATAATTTAAGTTTTTTACTCCTGAAAATGAATACAATATCATAACTTCAATGCGACCTTCAAAGAAAAAAATTTTAATCAATTTTGATTTATTTGACGTTACTTATTTTCCCATACCTCTTGTATGTCATTAAATTTTTGGTGATATTGTTCGAAGCAAAACGGAGAAAGGGAGTGATAATATAATTATATTACCAAGAGCAAAGAAATTATTTCGTCAACATTAAATATTTTATTGAGCATACATTTTTAAACATGAACAATGAAATTTTGGCTTTATTACGAATGGTGGAATATACATTGAATGATTGCTTGAGTTATAGTTAGCAATTTATATCATACAAATCCATTTATAATGTCATTAAAAACTTGATTTTTTCATATTTGAAATATAATTGAAGTCATGCAGTGAATCGAGTTTTACCTTTGACCGTGATTCGGCTGACATCTAAACAATGCCAATATTAGAGTACTAATTTTCTTGAAGGATATTTACAAATACTAACTCATGGCCAACAACTAATTTGAAACATTCAGAAATCGATTGAAAAATATTGAAACGTGGTTGGAGCTAAATCGAAGTTATGTAGATTTGATCTGAATATTTGAAGAGAAGTTATTAAAATTCGACAATTTTAAAAAACCAGATGCCTCGTACGCATACATTTTGTACCTACGCTTTCGCCATTAGTCGACATTTGAAGAGAGTTGATGACAGATTTAATAAATCGGACTAGGTATTTACTTTTATAGACAGAAATCAAACACATTCAAAATTATCGCAAATTTTGTTCAGACATTCGTCATGTTCACGCCGCCCATGTTCAGAATCTTCGGGGTTCGTCACAAAATCCACAAATATTTCAGCTGGTCCATGTACTTCGACTGGAATCCGAACTCGAATGAGTTTACTCTCGCGTCAACGTACATTTACTGGAATGCAGCTTTTCTGATGTTCTGCGGCTTCACTTACCCTCCCATGCTCGCCGCACATCTTCTTCTCGACCCGGACACTTTCCTCGGCGTCAGCTTCACTTCCTACGTCCTCGGATGGGTGGAAGCAGTCCTCATTTTCACAATACTCTTGCTCACTCTGAACATGTGGAGAGCGAGCACAAATATCGTTTTTATGCTCAACCAAATTCTCCTTTACTCGAGACAACTCCAAGAGAATCATGTCATCCAAAATGAGGCCTTTCTCCAGGCCAACTTTCTCCAGAAAAGGGTACGTCAAACGGAACTCGGACTATTCTTTTCCGCTGTGATGTCCCTCCTAATTGCAATTGCCTTTCCATTGTTCGTCTGCTTACCTTTCGAGCCTTCTCACATCTTCATCCAATCTGTGTTTGAAGAGAATATTTCTCCGTCACTACGCCACCTTCCAGTATTACTCTTTTTCATCTTCATGGCAGCAAATGCGGCACATGCCGTATTTGCTCAAACGATGTACGGACTGATTCTAGACCTCTTCCTCACGGTCTGCCTCGTGGGACTCCAGCCACAAACAGTGTCCTGGATAATTGACACGTCTTCTGGAAAGAGAAAATGCATGGTGGAAACGGGCATATTTGGAAGATTGAGTGAGGAAGAAATCATGTTTCACTACAGAATTCAGCAAGTCTTTTGCGTTTTCACAAATGAAATTCATGGGAATCTCATGGTCTCCTTTCATTACACTTGTTGCCTCTGTGTCTTCGTGGGAACAAGTTTCGCCCTTGTTAGCACATTCGAAGTCGTGTTAGAATCGCTCGGTGGTTTGGGATTGGTATTCTTTCTTGGATTCGTGATTTGCCCACTTGTCATTGTTTATGTAGCATCCGTTTCCTTAGGAGAAATTTATGAATCCTCCACAAGTTTCATCACGAAATCCAAGTTTTGCACGTTGAGTAGATCATCGCCGTTAGCAAGAATGGCGAGGAGTTGCACCCCCATCACAGTCGATATTGCGTACCCTTTCTTCACCGTGACGAGGGAAACATTTCCACAGTTTGTCAGCGCAGGGGTGGACTTGCTTTTCAACCTTCTGAGTATCAATTAAAAACTAGAAGGAACCTTTTTTGCTTCACATATCTATTTGCTCCTGCCTTCATATTAGATGTAAGTTAATTGTACGTTGACTGGACGTTGACAAATATTTTTGCATGAATCCCACAAAAATTTCACGATTGACGATACATTCCATTCTTTCGGACTTTGAGACTAGTAGTAATTAAGAAAGTAGTGGAAATAAAATAAACTTAGGCATAGAAGAGGATTTATGAAGTGAGATCACTTATTTGGGTAAAAAGTCACATTCATACTAACGCATGAAAACATGCTTTGGTTGCAAATAAATATGAAAATATACTGCACTGCTGGTTAATGTTCACGCATATCGTATTAATTGTTTTGCAATGAGGATGAAGTTTATCAAATGAATCATTTATTTCAACGAATATAACACGATAAGATTACATATCAAGTCAGTCGCCAAATATTTGTCTTTTGCAGACATTCAAATTATGTTTGTTACATTTATTCATGACGACCGCTGAAATCGGTTCAATTTGGAAAACATTAATTGACTCAGTCCAACGTAAAATATAATTCCTCCAACCCGTGGAAATATGGCACTGCTATTTGCCTATATTCCTCTGGCCCTTTGGCCCTGCTCAACCGCTTCGCTACCTGTCAATGAAATTCATGAGAGAAATCAGGTTTTGCTGGTTATTTTTATTCTGCGAATATTGGTGCACACTTACCATTCCCATCATCTTCCACGCGTCCGTGTTATGAGCATTCTTCATGAAGACTTCAGTAAGAGCATAAGTGAACAGTGAGCCAAATTTTTCCCCTCTGTACGACGATTCCCCAGGAAGTTGGGAGACCATCAAAGCCATGTGATACTCCGCATTTGGACGGATGTCACCATCAGCGTGGAGTTGTGGTGCCCTGTCTTGAAAGTCCTGGCATGAGTTGACAAAGAACATTTTGGGAATTTTGTGTAGCCAACATGTGCACGCTTGGTCAGCATTTGGATCAGGCTCACAGCATTTGCTACATGCTTTTGAGGTGAATGGATTGAGGATGTCGTCGTACAAGTCAACTTCCTTTCCATCAGATGTCGAAATCTTCTGGTAGGCGCCATGGCTCCCAACGAATATCACAATGGATTTTGCAGTGTTTTCTATGCATTTCTTTTTAAATTCTTTGACCAATCTTTCCACGTCCTGCATTCGTGAAATATACATTTAATTGATGGAATGTGATTGCTTTATTCTGGGAATTTATGTGATCTCTCTCACCTCCGCTGTCTTTTTACCCTCGTTTCGATCATTCTTTTTTGGATAGATGGTGTAGCCAAGCTCAGTCCAAAGCTCTGTCATGTATCCGACATCATGCTCGGAACCAACCCTGTTTTTTCCTGGTTCTAAGAAAGCTTTAATATTTAAAATAAAAGCGTAACCTTTTTTGTCGTCTTCTGGCTTTTGCTTCGCTTGTAGGTCTGGATCACTTGGGATAGTGACAATGACGGTAAGTGGCTCTTCTATGTTCCCAAAATCCAACTCGTCTTCCCCGGTGTCAACCGCATCTCCGGGTTTCGATTCCTCTTTTGTCTTCACAAATTCTTTTTCTAGTGCAACTTTGGAAAAGTTGGAGCAATAATACAATTTTATTTTGATCTTGAATAGCTAAAAGTACAAAATTATGAACTAAAATTAAACGAAAATTATGTACTAAACCTAATACCTGCCAGAGTTAGCATTTTTAAAGGCGGTGCTTTTAATTCGTTACACAAAACGTCAAGCGTAGCTCCAGTACTTTTATAGCTATGCCACTTAACAAGTATTTCGTGGAGTAGAGTGTAGTGTGTCGCCAATCCTGCAACAGCTTTGAATGTAGTTGCCTGAATTTCGCTTACGCCTAACTTTTCGGACAACGTCGGTAATGTTGCTAAGTCGAGAGGAGTCTTTTCCCCTCCCATCAAAACATTGCAAACTTTGGTGATAGGGCATTCGTCTGCAATTAACATAAAGAATCGTTCTGATTATGGAGCAATTATAAAGGTAAATGTTTAGTTAGCATTGTTGCAATTTAAACTATACCTGATCCAACAATTACAAGGTGAGCCATTTCGAAGAACTTTGAAACTTTCGTTTTAATTTTTCGTTTTACTTAAACTTCCAAATACGTGCGATTAAATCAGAGTCTCACACTCACAGATCAAAGACTGAAGTAGTTTACGTATGGTGGTCACTTGTTTCACGACAAGCTGACCAACCTCGAATTATTGCATGTGAAGCAGATACATTTGCAATGTATGTGGGTAACATGTTGTCCACTCTAAAGCGAGCATTAAAATATAATCGTAGACAAATGCTCATATCCTGTGTAATGGAATGCTTATCACTTACGTGCCTACTATCTGTCTGCTTGATTTATACATATATTTACGCTGAAACCAGTATGTGCTTACTCATTTTAATTCTTTCTTCCTTATCGGATTTATAAAACATTTGCTTGCGAAAAAGTGAAGTTTGTCCTCCCTTCCATAACCACAGAAAGGATATATGGTCAAACTGTTTGTCATTTGGAAATGAATGTGAGTTTTTTCCCTGTGTTGCAAATTTCGCAAATATTCACAATGCATTTGAGTGTGCAGCTCCTGCCTCATCCACAACGAAAGATAAAAAAATGTTGTGAACTTTCGCGAGTATCATTCTGAGCTTCGTTGGAATTATCCTTCACTCATGTCAACGAGTTGTGAGTCATGAACTCCCTATTGTGGTCAGCATTTGAACTGTTCGGTTATTTCTTATTTCGGATGTATGGAGATGTGAACTGGAGAAAAGCATATTTCCAATAGGGTCATGTGAACTACCGAATTTATGTAGCTCCTTTATTTGCTAAAATAAAGGGATACGGCTCAATTTTTGCTTTCCAGAAGCGAATACTGAGTCATCACTGCCAATTGCATTAGCTGCTCACTGTTCCCTTAATTTTCTTAGTTTAGAATTGAGATCTTGCACCAGGCCAATAAACATATTTGAAGAAGACCCTGTCTGAATAATAATTAAAGTTTTCTAAGCCTAGTTCCTGTTTAAGTTTCATCCATCAGTGCTTCAAATCAAGTTAACGAACATTCTTCGTGAAAACATGAGTCAATAGTCAAGCTTGAACTTTCAACAGCGACAAGTAGGATGTGAGCAGAGCATACATGTATCACTTCTGATGCACAAACACAAGCCACCATAATTTGGCACGTTGGTAGTTGTGATAGTGATAAGGTATCAATCATGCATTTCTGTGCTTTACCGCAGACAAATGATATCGATGTAGCTTGCATTTTTCTACATGCTCAAATTCGTTCGCAATGAAATACTTTTATGATGCAACAGGATCCAGTAAAGCAGGCCAAAGTCAAGCGTGCGTGGAAAGAGCGGAAAGGAGCATTTCAGTTTCAGGTCTAATCATGACCTTGGATTACCTTTCGTAAGTATGTCTGGTCGGTATGTTCAAGTTTATGATATTTTGATTTGAACACAATTCCGAATTGAAGCATTTGCTGCTGCAGCAGAGCAGCACTCACATCCTGAACTTGGCCTACATCAACAAATCTCATCTCGCAGAGATGATGAATATTCATAAAATACTTTGTGCTATGGGCATCAATTTCATTACAATGTGGAAATGAGTGTATTTTTGGCTGCAACTTGCAGTTATCTCTCGCATTTACACTTTCCTCATTGTTTTTTAACGATCCCCCTCCAATAATCGTCACAGCCATAACCTTGTCGTTAGAGAAGGAGCCTAATTGCTTTTTGATATGTTCTGTTATTGATACGCTACCATTTCGGCAGGTATAAATTTCCGTTAATGGCCATGAGCGTGTTTTGAGGAATCCGCTTATCTCGTGACGTGGCTCTATAAATCCATCGCATTTTCCCTCACCTCAACCTCAGTTCCAAGTTAATTTCTTTCTAGTCACCACCAACAATCAACCTTTTTCTACAAAAATGAGAATCTCAATTTTCGCCTTGGCAACGATTCTTCTCGTTGCGGTGTTAATACCGAAATCATGCTCAGCTCAAAGAGACACTCTCCTTGAGCAATATCAACGACTTCGAAGTTGCAGGGTGGAGAGTCCGTACAGAGGCTTGTCTTGTCGGGAATTTTGTCAGCAGAGGAAGAACTGTGAGCAAGGATCATGCTTTAATCCAGAGAAAATTTGCAAGTGTAGCGGAGGCGGAAAGTGTCTGGATAAAGTGGCTCTGCCCGGCTCAGGTAAAGTAAATATCAACAAATAAGTTCCTTTCAGATTTGCGGTATCTTAATTCCAGTTTTCACCGAAAAATAATTCATTTCTATTTTGAAATATTTTAGTGAGCGTGGCAGAAACGAAGGAGCAATTTTAAGGGATTTGCATTTCTAATTGTTTAACCTGACGAAATAAATGAAAGCATCGCGTTAAGAATTTTTTATTTAAATAAATGACATCCCAAAGTCATTCAATCACTCCATCCTTTAATTCAACGTTGAATGATTTTCTATACATTTCATTTCGATAGTTGTCGAGAGGTTCCAGCCTTCCAGCATGTTGACATCAATCAGAAACTCTTAACTATTTTCATAATGAAACAGTTTACAGAAAACTCATTGGCACGTATTTCCAATTTTCCTAAATTAGATTGAAGAACTAGATTTGATTTGTTGAAGAATGAAGGGGACGATGTCTTTATTCGTGATTGGCAGTTACAAAATGAGTCTATTTAATTATTACAGTGTCAGTTGATGGGATTCAAGGTAAAATAAAATTTCTTGAGTCCAAGATAATGTGCATCAGCCAATTGCTTGTACTCCTTGTTCCCTTTTGCATTGTTCAGCTTTTCGATTACCTGCACAAGTGAAATTTATGAAAGTTAGACACACAATTGCTATTGCTGGAGAGCGAACTAACACGAATGTTATTGTTGAAGGTAGATACCATTCGCATCATTTGCCACACATCGACTTTATGCGCGTTCTTCATGAAAACGTCAGTTAGAGCGTAGGTGAACTTGGAACCAAATGCTTTCCCTCGGAACGCTGAGAACCCAGGAAATTGGGCGAACATTATAGCCAAGTTGTATTTTTGCCCAAGGCTGATCCCATCAGCGGCAACCTGCACCTCATCCTCAAAATTCTGACATGTGCTAACAAAGAACATTTTTGGAATGTCGATTAGCCAACGGGTGCAATCTTTACAAGCCTCCTGACTTTGCTCATCCTTTTCACAACAATCACACGCTTCTGTTGTGAACTTGCTGAAAATATCGGTGTACAAATGAAGTCTCTCATCGTCCGATGTCACAATCTTCTCGTGTTCTCCATGGCTCCCGATGAATATCACAATCGATTTTGCCCGGTTCTTGACGCATTCCTGTTTAAATTCTTCGACCAAGTTCTTCACCTCCTGACATCATTTAAAACAATAAATAAAACTTGATACAATCGATTAGCGCAACTCATCGAATGGATTTGTAAATCATCGCACCTGCGCCGTCTTGTGCTCCTTTCTTAGAGCCGCAGGTCCCGGGTAGGTGGTGTATCCAAGGTCCCTCCAAAGGTCGGACATGTACTTGACATCATGTTCAGAGCCATCCCTTTTTGTCTGCAAGTCAAAGGCTTTAATGTTCAAAATGAGTGCGTAGCCTTTGTCGTCGACAGGCAATTTGTAGTAATCCTGACGCCCTCTTGGAATTTCACTCGGCAAGGTGACTTCAACCGAAAGTGGCTTGTCGATTTTGTCGAAATCCCAGACATCTTCCTCCTCGTCGACAACATTCTGCTTAACATTGTCCAATTTAAAATGCTCCTCGAGCCTCACTTAATCAAAATAAAAAATCATTGAATTCAAAATATTTTACTTCGAGCAACATTTTCTATGAGAAACGACTTTACCAGCGAAAGGCCCCAGATCACCATTATCCTTCAAAATATCAATCAAAATCTGGAGACTCGCAATCCCAGTCTTTTTCGGGTTCCCTCGCCATTTTTCGAGAATGGCGTGAAGTGCGTTTTCACAGCCTGACTGACTTGCCTGCGATGCCGAAATATGCTTGTTAACTACCTCCATCCGAACGCCAAGGTCTCTTGCAAGTTTTGTCAAATTGTCAAAATTGGCCTCGCATTCTTCCGTATCACGCAAAACCCTGCAAATCACTGCGTAAGAGCAGTCTGCACAGAGAGAACAATCATGCTCATCACAAGCTGTTTTGCAGTTTCGAAAATGTTTATAATTAAATAAATTGAAATTGTGTGTAGACCTTACTTTTGTCTCCAACAAGTAATTGGGACATTATTACAAATATTTTAATTCAATTAGTAAGATTCGCACAACTTTATTTTCTTTTCCTTTCTTCGTTCGTTGTTGGTATCCTGCTGACTGAGGGACAAGCGACATGAGTAAAGTAAATTAAAGCAGTGTATGCTTGAATTAGTACTAGCACCGCAGCGAGTAGAGTGAGTAAAGACACACAGAGTCACTTTGGTGTCTCAAAGTGCATAATATTCAGCGACGAGTCTGTAGATTATTACTGGATTCCTGGAAAGCATTATCTACTTCTGCTGGAAGGAATGTGCTTCGATTTTACTTGAGTTGTGAAGCATAATGCTTGATGCATTGCAAGACATTGAATTTTGGCATATTAATAAATTGCTATTAGAGATAATGTTGTGGGCACTGGACATGTGACATGAGAACAGTCGTCATCTCTTACCAAGCAAATATCTATGTATTCACGCACACATGCCATATCTTTAATATTTATATTTTAATATCTAGAGTGAATAATATTATAATATTGAACAAGTTTTGTTCTAATCAACTCTTTTGATGTCAACTTTTCGACATTCTTCGTACCAAATGAATTACGCTACCGTGGGTTGGATCATTTGCTCTGACAGGAAGGAAAACACCTCTTACTCATGGCATGAACAATAAATTATAAGAAACAATTCCACGATACATTTCTCGGCATTATTATTTTTATTTAATAAACATGACATTTTAAAATTAAAATATTGTAAACAAGATTCGTATAATGCTTTTGAAAGTATTATTTGAGGGAAGCAAACATTTTAGAGATCAATTGCTGGAGTCCATTGTAAAAAATAGAAATAGCAAATACTGTGCTTAGACGTTTCCCTTCCACATTTTCTTACCAAAATGCTTATGAGTTATGAATGCTTCGTAGTCTTATTGAATATTTCTACCATCAAGATTCGTCCTACAATGTCGTGTGTTTAGGGCTTAAAATCACCTCCACACACGATTAATCAATAATGAGTTGAGGGATATAGCACTAGAATTTAGCTATACCACTTCCACGCACATAATTGCTCTCAGCAAATCTTATTACAAGCTACTGGCAAAACAATTTTACCTTTCTAATATTTCCTCTATTATCAATTGAGTGATTGAGTCTAACTCACATATTATGTAGTCGCGGTATTAAGCTGATCAATTCGAAAGAAGTAAATATTTAATCCAATCCGTCCGGCTTCGATTTCCCTTGGAAAAACTTTGTATTGCCGCCCAAAGCTGTAAAATTGTAAATGGAAATATTCATACCATCCACTTGCGTCAATAATCATGTTTCATGTCCCAAGCTTCTGCTAATTTCCGGCAAACATAGTTTAATCAGGCATCCTCAAATGGTAAACCGAGCATTAAGTTGTTTCGATTATATGTCGACTACATGTTCATTAGTAGAATCTTGTGAAGACATCGTTGTCAACATTCTGCTCTGCGTATTGTTTTCACGAAAAGGAAACAAAAAATCAGAATTCCTCAAATAATTTTTAAAATTAATCGTAGGACATTGACCATTTCTTGGGTTTATTTTGAATTTGTGGAAATATGGCAAACTACTTGCGCTACATTCCTACTGTTTCGAAATTGTTTTTGTTGTTCGCGTTTGTTCCGTTCTCTGTATCATTTCAATTTGATATTCCTCGTGGAGTATATATGTGGAACAGTGTTCCAAACTGGGCACAAATTTCTAAGCAGTACGAAAATGCTTTAAATATGTACCCCATCCGAAATCATTCTCACATTGTGAATATTAATAGTTATCTGGCGCCATTCAAGTCTTGTTTTGTGCACCTGTCAAATTACGAAAATGTAGACTTTACTCCACTGGAATTTCCCTTGGTGATTAGAAGCACCCAGCCGAATTTCATTACACAACTGCCAATGCCACCTTATCAAAGGACTTCTTCAGTAGAGTTGGTGATGGCACCAAGAAATCTAATTATGCCAAACAAGGAGAACATCTCAGCTGGCACCCCATGTCCCTTGTCCTCGTATCTGCACGGGGAAATCGGGGAGCATCTCCAAGGTTTCTGTGTTCGAATCAACTTTCACAAATTCACCACAAAAATCCGCCCCTGGAATTGTCTCGCAAGGATCGACCTCCATCTCCCAGAATCCTTAGTCAAGGCAAGATTATTCCCAAAACTCCCATTTAAAAAATTCTACCTTTCCCGCTACGACTTTGACGGGATATTCGACTACACCATACCAGACCTGAAGGTGGTTCTCTACAATCATTTTAATGCCATGCCCCCGGCCAATAACCAGTTCAACATTTTGCTCGAAGAAGAGGCCAGTTTCGACATGAAACTCAAAAGAAATGAAATGTTTCTTGGGAATTGGTTTGACAAATTGAAGGCCATCGCTGAGGAATACACACGGACGAATGCTTGGCGGCATCGCTTTCTCCTCATCACCTATCAGTTGCGTACTCATTTTGATGAACCATTTATTCGAGATGAAATTGTATTTCTGAGCATCCTCCAAGTCTGCTTATCCTGCTTGCAATCGGATCCAAACGCAATTACATTTGTTAAAAGGGGAATACGCGCAGAGGAACTCGGCCTACAAGGCACTGCCGATGTGATCGAAAGAGCGAACCTTCTTGAGACAACGACAAGGCGGATTCATTTCTATTTTCACTTCCAAAGTAATTTGGAGGACGGGAAAGATGTTGAGGCGAAAGCGATATTGAGGGAGTGTCGACCTCCAAACAGTATCCCCTCAGAGCATTCCACAGAAGCAAAGTTGCAGCATGCCCTCAATGGGATCGTTAGTATTTGGGTGTCAGTTTTACGCAACTACACCAGCCTCTCATACACAGGCGAAAGGGTCACCTGCCCCAAACCCAATGTCGAAGAAATTATTAAAACTGACGAGAATGGATTCGCCTCTCAAATAACTGAATTTAGAGTTACGATGATGAAGACATTCGGGAGGAAATTTAATTATGTCCCATTGACCATCGACGACCTCACCGTCTCCTTCCGATTTGTCAGTTGTGGGCGGCCCCATTTGCTTGGTTTGGCATTTCACGAGCTAATTTATGTTTTTGACTGGTGGATTTGGCTCCATGTTGGCGTAACTACTTTGTTGGTGGTTCCATTGGTGCTGCATTTGCTGTAGAAGATGGATTATGGCATCAACGGAAGGCAATTTGAGGAGCGGAGGTCATGTGTTGAGCAAACTGTACGAAAAGTATTGCGGTCGACGGAAGTGATCCTTGAGCAGAGCAGTCCTTTCACCGAAGACCAATTGAAGATTCCAAGTCTTCGTTGGGTGATCGTGTCTGTTCTGCTTGGAGGAATTGTTGTGAGCAATGCGTACAAGAACAATAACGTGTACAACATGATCACCCCAAGAAAACCGATTCCGTATGAATATTTCTCCCAAATCATCAGAGACGGGTTTAATATTTACTCAAGGATGCAGGCGCCTGGGTTGGCTGAGATTGACTACAGGTTTAGAAGTGTGATTAACGCGACGTATTATGGTTCTCATGAAGAGGGGACAGAATGGATATCCCTGCTGACCAAAATTAACTTTACTTCTCACTTCCGCTATCACCCTATCGCTGTTCGGCTCGACTCGGAATTATACATTTTACGTCGGGACTTTTTGATTTTCTGGGCAGATTGGGAAGAAGAATTGGACTATTGGACCAGATCAACAGGGTCTTTAATCTATCCAAGTCTCTAACAAATATTGCGCATATAATTGGCACAGCGGGGTCTTTGGTTGGGAAGACAACGAGAGGGAAAGATGTGCCAGGATTGTTTATGAAAATGCAGGATGATGCAAATTTTGAGGAACTGAATCGCTGCAATAAAAGTGCAGTGGTGATTCCTGAAACGTTTGGAGTGGACATTTACAGACGACTCCTGAAGGAAGGGCATAGCGATGTCTTTCTTGGGAAAGAAACCCTGATCGAGGAAGAAATAGGTTTCAGATTCGGAGGATGGATTCCAGAGTATTTGTACAAGAGGATTTGGTCGCTGCATTCGTCCGGATTGTGGACAAAGTGGACAGGGATTATGAAAGGAACCGCTTTGGCGGAGGCAGCACGTGCAAATCAAGGAGTCGTAAGTAAACCCACGATGAGCGGAAATATTCTCGTCATTTTCCTCATTCTTATCGCAGGCTGGGTTCTAGCATGTATCGGTCTCCTGGCTGAGAAGATCCCGGTGATAGCGAAGAGGCTAAGAAATCGTGTGAAAGTATTTAAGCAGTCACGAAAGCAGACTAAAACGTGTTGG
Organism: Heteromurus nitidus; assembly: GCA_034687055.1. NCBI lineage: Eukaryota > Metazoa > Arthropoda > Collembola > Entomobryomorpha > Entomobryidae > Heteromurus > Heteromurus nitidus. The sequence continues at coordinate 23,806 of JAQFZW010001069.1, forward strand.
ATTTTCAATATCTTCCGTTGAATGTCATAATTAGCTGGCAAAAGAAGGCAGGTGTGAGTTGTAAAACCGACCGTTGTCCTCTAATTTGTTAATGAATGAATGTAATTTGCTTGTCTCCATCAATGTATTGATATAACCAGACACAACATAAACACTCCGGCACATACAATATTTTGAGCTTGGCAACTCATTTGACTTTGAACAAATTGTATCTTTATGTAACTTGCACAGCATTCAATGTCAAACAAAGTCAAGCTCATTCCATATATCCTGACATGGATCGAAATTTTGTGAGTTGAACCATATAATAAATCAACAAATCCTGCGATATAAATGTCAGTCATGCTTGAAAACAATGTGACATACATCATCAAGCCATACGGCGAAAGGCTTAATTGAATGAGACATTTCACGGTTCACATGCGAGTGCTTATCAGCCGAACTGATATTAAATTGTGTTAACATATTGGTCCAACAAGTTCAAATTATGCATACATGCATATACACACATATTGCATGCATATAAATTTTGGGATGATCATCAAAGAGCACACACTATTTATGCAACAAAATAAAACCATTGATCATTAAACCACGGCGAAGGGCTTAATTGGAAGAGAATATTTCACGGCTCATTTTCGAGTGTTTACCCCGGCGGATACATATAAAGTGAGATAAAAATTTAATTCAAGAGGTTCTCTGTCTCGGCCAATTGGAGGTTGCCAGCAAAGTACAATATATTATGTAAGTGCAAGAGATGTATATATTGAACACAATATTCTCCTCGTCGTTTCATTGTCCTGTGGACACTCTTTGCGACAAGTTAATTTTTTGTAGCACGCAAAATGTGTAGCCGTCGACGAAATTGTGGGAGTAGCTGGAGCTACTCGTGGTCCTCTGGTCCAACTAGTGTTCAGTATTATTATCCAACCAAACAAAGTTGTCCGCAACAAAGTGGCGGTGGTGGAAACGTGTCCTCCTCCGGTGGCGGTTCTAAAGGTGGACCGCCAGTTTCGGCGTCAGACTTTGACGGAGGTTAAGAGAATATTAAGTTAGACATGTTCATTGGAACATTAAGCATTACGTACATTTGAGAATTTGTTGCTTTTTGTAGACTACCACGAGTATGGATTGTATCTTCACAACTGGTACAGGAAACACCATGGATCTCCAGCGATGACACTAGTTGATCGAGTATGCTTTTTATCCACAAACTCTTTATCTAAAAAGTGAAACAAAATATTACGAAAATATGTATTTTTGGCAGCTGAACTCTGCGGGAGACAACTACTGTCACAAATTAGCGGGGATGCGAACCCTTCAGCATTCCTCCGGGTTGGACTACAACGAGAACTTGTACATGTCCACTGACACGAGCATCTCGAAGAAGGAGCACGTGCGAAAAGCTTGTGAGCTGTGGTACAACGAGATTAAGCTCTACAATTTCAACAATCCAGGATTCAGCATGCAGACTGGCCACTTCACTGCTATGGTCTGGAAAGGAGTTACGCAACTTGGGATCGGATGCTGGACACAAAACGGTTGTACTGTCGTTGCTGGCTGTTACAAGCCTCATGCTAACATGCAAGGCCAGTTTGGGAATAACGTTCTTCCATGGAGGTTTGTACATGTTTTAGGAAGGTGTCACGTTTACTTTTTCATGTTGAATAATTCATGTTTTAAAATTTAGAGAGGTGGAGGAAGAGAAGAAGAAAGAGGTGAAGAAAGAAGAGGTGAAAGTCGAGAAGAAAGTGGAGAAAGAAGAGAAAAAGGAGGAGAGTGAATCAGAGGAAGATGAAGAGTGGACTGATGATGAAGTGAGTGAAGAGCTCAAAGCAGCATTTGACGCGAAAGCAAAAGCCGGCACAATTGGCTGGTCTGAATTAAATGAGATTTTGAACGAAAACGTCAAGGTGACCTTCAAATTTGATGGATTTGACAAAATTCTGTCTTCTTTGCTGGTAAGTATTCAATTATTAAGTACAATTTCACATGTTAAATATTCGTGTGGATTAAGCACAAATTTTATGATTTATAGATCAGTTTGGCAACATACCGCAAGGGGGAAACAGATAGGATCGGGTTGGAGGAGCTTGATGCTATTCTGGAGGCTATTGCTACAGTGTTGGACGCCTACTCCGAATTCGACAGAGACGGATCAGGGACTCTCGACCCATTCGAGTTAAAAGATGCTCTTGCCGAGGCTGGATTCAATATAAGTTACAAGACATTCCTCACACTCCAGAAGCTGTTTGGCGACGCTGAGAAGAATGTCATGAATTTCCGGGGCTACTTCCTCTGTCACGTGCTTTTATCAAAATTGCAAATATTCCAGCAAAAGAAAACGAAATCTCTTCTCGAGGATTTCAGCATGAAGGAATGGATGCAAGAGCAAATTGATGCCGTTTCTTAAGCCTACTAATCCTAATTGATGTCATGAATTTGCAATAAATATTCTTATTTCATTATTAAAGAATGCTCGTTGTTTTTCGTCGACTCCGACTCTTAATTAATTTGGCAATTTGTTACATGATACTTATTTCTGAAAATCCATCTAAATTCGTCATAAATATAATTATAAGTCAAATTCTAATTTCAATAGATTTTGGGAACCAAATTGATCGATTTTTAAAAATAATTTAGTGGGCGTGTCCGAAACAGGATAAATTTTGAAGATTTACTTTGTTAATTTTTTAGCTGATTAAATACGACCACAAAATCGTATTATGTTTTACGTAATTGAAATTCAAACAAAACTGACTACATGATTCATTCCACCGTTTAATGAATTTTCAAACATTTCATTTGGACAGTTATGTCGCGAGGCTCCAGCAGGCTGACATTCATTTAGTTCATTTAGAAACTTTTTAGTTGTTTGTAATTGGCTAATAGACCAATTTAGGAGTGGACCGGGCAGGGAAGCGCTTTCCTTTAGAAAGTCCAATTATTTTTGAAATCCCCTTACACAATCCTACTTGACAAACAGTGTTCAATACTGCTTCCTAATTGAGTTCCATGTCAGCGATATTAAATCTTTTCAATTCTCATTTGACATTAAAGAAAGCCTTACACAACCCAACTCATGCCCACAAACAGAATTGGAAAAAATATTAGCAGAAACAATTTCAATCTCATGCGCAACTCTTACTGCGTATTCGAGAACATGCCTTTAATTGTTTTCGAAATGTTATATAAGCAATCTGAAACGAATCCAATATTATATCCTTGTCAAATGTAAAGTATTCTGACGTAAAATTATCCCAACGTAGGTCACTAAAATGCTTTCTTTTCAGAATTCCTCCTCAGTCCGCCCTTGATCATTGCATCAACTACTTTCACTTTGTTTATATCAAATCAGAGTAAGTTCTTGCATTGCCTCGCAAGTCATTATGTTCACTAAAGTCATGTTCTCGACCATCTGTACCCGCCTCAATATCCAGAAATACTTGTGCTGGACAACCTTCTTCGAATGGAGTTCGAGCTCGAATCAATTAATCGTTGCGTCAACGTACCTCTACTCGAATGCCGCTCTGATGATGTTCAGCGGCTTCCTGTTCCCCATCGTCCTCCCCTCACTCCTTCTCCTCGATCCGGACGCCTTTCTCAGCGTCAGCTTCACTTCCTATGTCCTCGGATGGGTGGAAGCAGTTCTCGTCTTCACAATTCTCTTGCTCTCTCTGAACATGTGGAGACACAGCACAAATTATGCCTTCATGTTCAACCAAATGATCCTCTACTCAACCCAACTCAAAGAGAATAATATCATCCAAAATGAACCATTTCTCCAGGATAACTTCCTCCAGAAAAGAGTTCGTCAAACGGAGTTTGCCCTAGTTGTTACGACGGTGATGACACTTTTAATAGCGATAGGGTGTCCTGCCGTTCTCTGTTTACATCTCGAGCCTACACACATCTTGATCAAATCTATTCTTGAAATCGACGTTCGCGCAACAATCGGCCACATTCCAACGCTAATCTTTTTCATCTATGCAGCAGCCAGCGGAGCAAATGTAATATTCACGCAAATGATGTATGGACTACTTTTTGTCCTCTTCTTCACAGTCTGCCTCGTTGGACTCGTGCCACAAGGCGTGTCCTGGATAATTGACACGTCTTCTGGAAAGAGAAAATGTCTGGTGGAAACGGGAATATTTGGAAGATTGAGTGAGGAGGAAATCATGTTCCGCTACAGAATTCAGCAACTTTTCTGCATTTGGGGAAATGAAATTCATGCGAACCTCCTCGTCTCCTTTCAGTACACTTGTTGCCTCTGGGTCTTCGTGGGAACTTCGTTTACAGTTATCCACTCGTTTGATCTCGTGTTAGAGTCACTCGGGACTGTGGGATTGGCTTTCTTCTTTGGATGCGTGATAAGTCCCCTTGTCATTGTTTATGTCGAGTCAACGTCATTGGGAGAAATTTACGAGTTCTCCACAAGTTTCATTATCAAGTCCAGATACTGCACGTTTAGTAGATCGTCGTTGTTAGCACGAATGGCGAGGAGTTGTACACCCATCACACTCGAGATTGCATATCCTTTCTTCACCGTGACGAGGGACACATTTCCAGAGTTTGCTAGCGCAGGTGTTGACTTGCTGTTCAACCTTCTCAGTGTCCAACTATGAATCATTAGTGTGTCATTTTTAGCATACAATTATACTTACTTTTGCACTAGATCATCGTTTACACATAGATCACGTAGGCAATGCTTAGGATATAATAGCTTGGATGTTAATATAAGCTTCTTGATTCTGACTTCGGGATCAAATCAGAATGCAGTTATCAGTCAATAAATGTTTGAGAGCTTTATTACATCAAATTGAGCCACAAATCTCATCTCACGCCTCACTTACTCATGATAATAAATTTTCCGAATGGTTTATGTTCATAATAAAACGAAACAAATAAATGTTGCTCGTTGGCGTTGTTCCAAAATAATTTTAAAATGTGTTCAATTTTATTCCACTCACTTTGAGCCAGTGATGTTGAATCATATTTTGACAGGGAAAAAATGGATTAAATAAATTTGAAGCATTAATTGATTGTGTTCAAGGTAAAATATAGTTTCTGATGTTCAAGATACCGTGCCGTGGTCAATTGCTTATACTCGCTATTCCGTTTTGTCTTGACCAGAGTCTCCGTCACCTGAACAAAGGGGAAATTAATGTTGTAAATTTCTTAAGACAATAGAAGGGAAAACCGTGTTAAGGTGAATGATTTAATTTTGATTATTGATATGAAATAAATCACTCATTTTACGAGCATATAATCAAACCAGCAAATAAGTTTCATGTATTTCTATACATTTTATGTTGAAATTTATTCGGAGGCTCCACCAGTCTGCCATCAATCATATACAATCTAATTACTAATTTAAATAAATTATTTTTAAGTAAAGTAATCAATTTGGACATTTACAAAATATTATGTTGTACGCATTTCTACATTCTAGTTCTACACAACGAATTGAACTAAAGAAAATTTCTTTAGTTATGTTTCTCATCTCTTTCCCTTTCAACTATTTAGGGCGGGACAACCTCAATAAATTTGCGACAAATCAAGTCAAGAAAACCCATGTTCGCCATCAGACAAAAGTTGTTTTTAATGTTTCTTTATAATTGACCTATACATCAGACAACATATATTTTCCTAACAATTTCACAACTCTTTAAAAATATTTTATAAAAACCGTTGAAGCATTGTATGTCTTGTCGAATGTAAAAATAAACAATTGTAAAATTTCCCTTCGCTAATAGCCTCGTATACTTTCTCAACCAGTCCACTTTTGATCCTTGAATCTAGCAGAGTTAAGAACAACGGGAGCAAATCAGAAAGAACAAAAGTTAGAGGCCAATCATGTTCACGAAGGTCATGTTCTCCGTCTTGGCCACACGACTAAAACTCCACAAATTCATGTGCTGGACATTGTACGTCGACTGGGATTGGGATTCCGCTGAATTTACCCTAGCGCCCACGTACATCTTCCTCAATGCGACTTTCCTGACTTTCATCGGCTTCCTGTTCCCCCTCGTCCTCGTCTCTCTCCTTCTCTTCGACCCGGACGCCTTTCTTGACGTCAGCTTCACTTCCTACGTTCTCGGGTGGATGGAATCAGTTCTCGTCCTCACAATCGTCTTGTTCACAGTCAACATGTGGAGAAGCAGCACAAGCGGTGTGTTCATGTGCAACCAAATGATACGCTACTCGAGACAACTCCACAGAAATAATATCATTCAAAATGACGCCTTTCTCCAAGACAACTTTCTCCAGACAAGGGTCCGTCAAACGGAGATTGCACTATTTTTGTCGGCATTAGGGTCTCTCCTAATTGCAATCGGAATTCCTGTTCTTCTCTGCATCCCCTTCGAGCCTTCACACATTTTTCTCAAATATCTGCTTGAAATTGAGGTTTCTCCGACAATGGATCGCTTTCCTGTCCTCATTTTGGTCTTCATTTTAGCATCAAACGGAGCGAATGTCATATTCACCCAAGTCATGCTAGGCTTGCTTTTCACTCTCTTCGTGACAGTTTGCCTGGTGGGACTCCAGCCACAAGATGTGTCCTGGACAATTGATCCTTCTTCGGGGAAGCGGACATTCAAGGTGGGGACGGGAATATTTGGGAGATTGAGTGAGCAGGAAATCATGCTCCGCTACAGAATTCAGCAGCTTTTCTGTGTTTTCAGTAATGAGATTCACGCGAATCTCATGGTCTCCTTTCATTACATTTGTTGTCTGTGTGTCTTCGTCGCAACTTCGTTTACACTTGTCAACTCTTTTCATGTCATTCTAAAGTCATTCGGTGGCTTCGGGCTAGTGTTCTTTCTCGGAAGCATGGTTAGCCCACTTGTCATTGTTTATGTTGAATCCACGTCATTAGGACAGATTTATGAATTCTCCACGAGTTTCATTACCAAATCCAAATTTTGCACATTTTGCAGAAGATCATTGTTGGCTCGAATGGCGAAGAGTTGTACACCAATCACAGTCAATATTGCATATCCTTTCTTCACTGTGACGAGGGAAACATTTCCACAATTTGTCAGCGCAGGGGTGGACTTGCTCTTCAACCTACTCAGCATCCACTTTTGAGCGAGAGAGCTAAACATTTTCCATTATTTACAATTAGTTAATACGATTTCTCACGCTAATATTATTATATTTTTAAACTGTTATGTGTAACCGAAACGGAGAACCAATGTTAAGACATTTACTTTGTTAGTGATTTATTTTTTAAACGTTTCATGAATTAGCTATTTAGTTTAGTTTGAAATCGTGAGGCTCCAGCGGTCTGCCTTCGATCAAACATTTAATTACTTTCTAAAATTTATTTAAGTAAATTAAATCCTTTTGGAAATACATGAACACAACATCATTTTATAAGCATTTTATATAACAAATTGCGCTTTAGTTGTTTCATGCTGGAAAACTGGAAAATCCCGTTAGTTTGTATTGATGTCTATATTTTCAAGGTTGAGGCTACGTCGATAAAAGTGCGACAACTGTGTGAGACATGTTGTAAAAAGTCAATTTGTTCTTTAAAACCCATGTTCACCAGGACACAACAAGAACAAGTCGTTTTCAATATTTGTTCATAATTGGTCCACAAGAAATAATGAAATACTAAATGTTTGAATAACCGTAGAACAACTCATTAAGCAAACAATAAATTTATAAATTGTCAATATTTTAGTTCCTCTCACAGGCTCATCTGAAGCTCACTCATTTGTCATTTTGATTGTGAAATGTTATTGAAAGATCACTGGACATCTTTCTGGAAATAATATCAGAGGAGAGGCACAGAAGATGAGTACAAGTACTTCGGCGCAGTAAATGAGGCTAGATTAGTGAGATGTGAGATATGTGTGTTTGCCTGTGGGAGAAGCAGCGATCAGGTTGCGTCATTAATTTGCATTGCTTGAAGCAAGCCTGCATAATGTATGGGACATACGGCAAATATGGGTTTCATTATTCATCTTTATGAACTCCGACCAAAGGTCAACTTATCCATGCAGGCAAAGCTAGAACTAATAAAACTGGAGCTTAGCCTGTTTGAGTGAGCTTTTCCTTTGCACTTTTCATCGTGCTCTACATTCCCATGCATTTACTTCTATGCGCTAGACAACAAATATGTACGCGGACTACTCGTCATGCTCAACATTTAGTTTTCTGGAGGAAAGCAAAGATTTCTTTGTTTCGATGAATGAAGACTGAAGAAGTGTTTACCATTAATCCGTCCCCTAACCTTCGCTTAATGCCAATGACGCCAGACACACTGTGACACACAGACACAGGACACAGTCCTACCATAACATAGCACTAGCACACATAACAAAGTTTGACTGACCAAATTCATGACTCATGCGTGTTGAGGTTGAGAGTAAGCGAAAGCTTTGTTTCTCCCACTTCCCTGCTCCAAGCTCATCTTGTTTTGTTTCTTTGTTTTCTATCTACATGCTTGTGCATGTATATATGTTGGACTACACAAATTCTAAACATATCCACAATCCACACAACACGAAAATACAAAATGCACTCATGTTATTCAGCCCGAATGACTTTATCTCCAAAGAACATTTTTAAGGATTACTTGTCCCAAGATAAGATTATGATGTATGCTATATATGTGTGTGAATTCGCTGTTGCATTTGCTCGTAGTCTTGAAGTCTTTCCACTTCATTTCAGAGCTCCATGCATTTTGGACATATTTTATGCATTCGTGGCTGATTTCTGAAGACGGGTCTTAAATTGACAAACAAAAATTGTAACAGAAATTATTTCCGAGATATCATGTCGGAGGCTTGTGATCCGAAGGGGGTCTTCCGGGTGTGTAAGCAAGAGATATCGCAGGTTGGTTTTAATATACTTTTTAAGTAAAAGAAATTGTGCGATTGTGCCCGGACTACTGGTGACATGTTTTGTTTGCCTCTCTTTCAGGTGTGTGAGGGGAAGGGCACGAGGCAGGTTTGGTTGTTGGAAAACTGGAGCAAGTCTTGGCAATTTCTCAAATCCCATGCGAAATGCACAATGAAAGTGAGCAACGCCTCTCTCCGTTTCTTCCTCGGGGATCATCTGGAAAGTCCGCGGGTGAAGAGTGGGAGGTACATGGAGGCCACCTGGCTGTCCCTCCTCGCCCAGAGAATCGCGACGGGAAGCGAGAAAACTTCGACAACGGAGGAAGCCTTCAAGGTTCAAGTGGACCAACTGGACGAAAACTTGGACATTTGCTCATCCTCCATCCCAGAAACATTCGTTGTCTTCACCTCCGCAACTGAGCCAGTTGTGCTCAAGGATGACTTTATCCACCTCTCCAACTCATTTCGGGAAGACAACAAGGCAGAGAGCCGGGTGATGCAAGCCAGCCAGTCCACGTGCCTCAGGTATGGCATCACAGTCACCCCGCTCACCTACAACTCCAATCTAATAACTCAAGTTGGAGAAGGAAGCCAAACTCTAGCGACCCAAACATCAAATTCGATTCAAAGTTCAGATGACTGGAACACAATTATTTACATCACGTGTCCAGATCAGCCTTATCAGCGTTTTCAAATTAGAAAATGGGGTTTGGAACAAAGCTCATTCCTCAAGAAGCAACTTGTAAGGAACAGCATCAAGGTCCCTCTTGAGAGCAAGGTGATGCCGAGTATACTCAAGTGGCTCACGTCTGGAGAACTTCTCCCGTTTGATGAGAAGGCGTCTCTCTTGGATATTGTGGACGCAGCGAAGCTGCTTGAATTAAGCGACTTACTTGCCCATCTCGACATTACGATGGTTGAGCATTGTAATCACAGCAATAAATCGGAACTGCTCCGGATTGCGAGGCTTGGTGGCCTTCAGAAGGCAGCTGAAGCCATTGCAAATTGGACACACGGCCGTATTGGTATTACGCGGCCTTCGAAAATCTTCAACCGTGAATAAAACTTCCTCTAGCCGGCCAGAAAATTTCCCCAATAATTTTCGAGGGCTTGTATAGTTTACTTTTTACTTTACTCGGTTTCATCAATTATATTATTAAACATGTTCGAGGTTATTCATTGGAATTTATGTTTAGTGAAAACATGTACCTCTTATATAAATTGTTCTATACCTTCTTCAAAGGATCAAATAAATTAAACACCATTTTGAAAATAAGTGTCAAAAGTATATTGATTGTTGAGCTCTCTTACTACGTGTGCATTCCTTCAGGGATTTTCTGTGCACATGCAACGAATGTATTCATAACGTGTGGGAGTACGTCTACCGATACCCCGTAGACCGCCAAGCCTTTGACTAGGAAGCACGTTCCTCTCATCACCACCAA
>JAQFZW010001070.1:0-34074 GCA_034687055.1 Heteromurus nitidus
ATGGAATTTCATTGTACGATACCACTATAGGCCTTAGCTTGGCACATTCTCGAAAAGCGATACTAAATAGCATTTTCCCAATTCTGGTTTTCAGCACTTATATGATTTGTAGCGTCACGTAGTACATGCACCAATCAAGCGAATATAGGCACATGTACCAATTTTGATTAACTATTACTAAAATAGTAGTTTCATCACGTTTTACTTGCCTCTGAATCACAATATCTAGGTTTTTGGCTTTCTCCGCTTTCTCTTTTGCTATTGAAATATTTTCCTTTTGTGGTGCAACTGAACAGGGCTATTCTAGTAGACATTGTCGTCGAAATGAAAAATATGCTTTGGAAAAATATGAAATTATTGCAGTACCTGAAAGTATCGAACTTATATTCTACAAATCTCACAGTTTTGATGGTCTGCCGTTAATAGTGTTGAGTGTTGTATGAAGTTTGGCCTTGATATGGACATACTCCACCGCTGTACATCACTTCACATTTCTTAAGCATCGGCAGTCCAGGCGGACACTCTGAAAGTTATATGTTATACTTATTTATCTGTCCCATTTAGGAATTCTCACATAAAAGGTCTTAAGTAGCTGCGTATAGCTTTTTATTTACCTCCGATCGAGTTGACGCAGCTCGTCCGTCTCGCATTTTCTTTATTGGCTAAAAGCTTCAAAAATTTCGGACTGTCCTCCCGCAAAGTGAGTTCAGAATGCATTTGTTCTTCTAAGCTTAACCGACGCCTTCGTTTGTTCAGCAACTCATGACACCAACAACAGCAACACAACTGAAAACGCATGTCAGACATAGGCCACGAAGAGATTGATTATGATTGGTTTATCGTTTGAACATGGTCGTGTTTGGTTAATAGTATGCTTTTTTACCAGATCGAATAAAACAATTATTGTAATGTGAAATACATTTTCTGTCAGATGCTGTGTTTAGGTTATCATTATCATCGTGATTTTGTCACATGCACAAAATTTTTGAGAATATGTACCCATGCAAATACACACGTTGCAACCGCGTGCACGTACGACTAGTTTCTCAAACTTGCACCGCAGTTATTGTTATAAGGTTTATCTTTTGTTGGTTAGAATACAGGCTTTCGAGAGGGGAATATCAGAGCATTCCAGTTAAAACTATTGGAAAGGGATTTCAGATGCGCATTCATTTTGCATCTATTTAAGGGTGTGCGTGCTATGCTCAAGTAATCAAAAGATACCGGATAGCAAGCAAGTAGTATTATGTAGTGTAACATACCGCAATTATAAGTAGAACCAATCCAATCATTGCTACACCTGCATATCCACCTACGAAACCCTTTCCTACACCCCCTCTTGCAAACATCTAGGACCCGTTATCAAAAGTGAAGGTGTATGAATAAGGGTTCGGTCAAAGTGCTGGAACAGTCACTAATAATAGGGGCGGCATAACACTTGGTTTGGTTGGGTTTATGTTAAAATACTTTCAAAACTACGGTCACGCGTTTCTGCTCCACTGGCGTTCTGTGCGTTCTCTGTCACTGCATACTTCCACAAGAAAGCATTATTAATCTCGTGCTACCCTTGGGAAGGAGATTCAACACACTCTATACAAAGTTGCAACTGGAGAGTGTTGTCGAGGGCAGATAATAAAAGGTTGTATTTGCCTGTAAGGGCTTGTACTTCCTGTGCGCGTTTCAGAATTTGCAAGCATATTGTTGATAAATTGTTGCTTTTAATTATATTACTTTATAAGATCAATGTTACTTCAAATCAAATTGGTGTATGTGATGTACATAATCTTTAGGGCTCATGCTAGGAATCGTAAATCACAACACGACAGTGGAACAATGCACACAAAATTTCTTGTAAATTGGGTTTGGTTGTGTTCAATCTTCAGAAATGTGGTATACTCACAACACAAACACACCACTAAACAACCAAATGACGGCAACAGGAACAGTTCACAAAACTACGTAGAAAATGTTGAGAAAATATCAAAAGAGAAAACTCTAATGAATGCAAAATTCGAGACATATCCAAAATAAAGATGCGTTATGGAACAGGATCATGGACAAAAATGACTGAAACCTTTTGAAGTAATAATTCTGAAAAATTTCGTCGATTGGAAAAGTAACTGTGATCATCGTTTGAAAAACGGTTCCCAAAAAACTCAACTTACTGGAAGAATTACTACGAAAAATTATTATTGTCTCAGAAAAATACAAAAAAGAAATTAAAAATCAGCAAGACACTAGCTAGTCAAAAATGTTCTGTTGGGAAAACTTTCTCCCGCTTTCACTCCAGCCCACTTCTGTAGGACGAACCAGGCTGTAATGCTTTTATGGTGAAAGTGTGCGGATGGAAGTGATCTCCCTTCCCACTTCCTTTAAGTTAAGCACACAGGCGGTCGAGTAGATTGTGCCTCTGCCTTATTTTTCATGATGGGAATTCTGATTCGTGTGAGCCCACTATATATGTAGTGAAGAAGTTCTCTGGAGAAAGGGATGGCAAGATACGGTGTCGAGCTCTGTTTCTTAGATCTTTACGATTATGGCAATGGTTGCGTTATGTGCAATCGATAGCATGTGCATGTTCACTATATAGAAGAACTTTGAAGCTTTATGAGGCAGCAGACGGCAAATTTTAATCACCTTTACACGTCCTCGACCTCTGTAAAACGTAAAAAAGTGTTATATTGAACACCTATGATAGTGATAGGAACTGTTCATTACATATCGCTAAGGCTAGTTGAAAATGTGAGATTTTACTCCAAGCTTACTTTAAGCTCATTCACGCTCTTCCGTCCTGGACCCAGTTCTTTGAAAATATCTAATTTAGCTTGTTAGCGCTTGTCTCCTGTTTTCATAGGGAGAATGACTGGGTCTACAAAATTTGCTTTCAGCATTTGGCTTTTATATTTGGCACACATATTATGCAGAGCCATAAGCCGTACCGAAGGTGCCATGAACATGCATCGTTCCCCATTACTCAGCGACACTGATAAATGGGTCCAATAATACCAGAAAAACGTGGCATTCATAATCCAATAATGAATGGTTGCCGTCATTTCCCCTCCCTGCATCACGAACATCTCCTTTTACTTCCGTGAAAGCATTATTATGAAACGAGTGAAAGTTGCTCATCTCAAGTACATACTTGGCATAATCAGAATTTCTTCAATATTAAAACATTTAAAATGCCATTCTATCTACTCGGTGGTTCTGTTCTACTGAAGATATATTATAGTCGCATGAGGCGTATCAGCCGCCTTACAACTGAAAACGAAGTATAAACTATATTTTCACATTTAACCGCTATACGATGGTTATTAGGATGCCAAGTGCACATCAATATATGTAATCATCACGCTCTCAGTATATAGTTAGAGGGGACAAGAAACTGGAAAATTATTAACATAATGACAACGAGTACTTAGATGAGGTATAACATGAAATCATAATATATTTATTGGTGGTTTCTTTGCATAAACTCATCAAAGGATATTTATTTATACGACTCGCCCTTTGCACCGGAAAGTGCTTTGTCTGCGAGACAAGTGTGCAGTGGTTTTTGTTCTTGTTTCACACGCAAACCATAGTAGCGACGTAGACAGGCACTATTTTGAGTATATGTTCTCCAGACATCTGTTGTGTTTCCCAGTTTCCTGTCCTAATGGGAAGCCTTTTAGCTCCACTTTCGCTTCGTTAAGTGTCATGAGTGCGTACTTAATAATAATTCGCTTTTGGGTGTCTAACAATAAAATACGATTGTCGATGAGAAGAATGAGAATGCGAGAGCGTAGTACACAGTGTACATGGAGGCGAACAAAAGAAACGTGTAGAGCAAAGCGAAAACATAATTTATCTTTACATCTCTGAAATGTTGGTATATGCAACTTGCATTGGAGGGTGTATATATAAATATAAAAGTGAGCAGCGGAGTAAAGCCATATATATTGGAGATCTGAGTTTAGTGGGGTTTGGCGAGTATTAGGAAGTAATCATAGCACGTCGCTTTATTGAACACGATAAATTATAAACATAAGCGAGAGTTTACAACTGATTCTTTCTTGGTATACATACAATGTCGATCGATACACCTCCAATGTTTTTGGAAAGTACAATCTTGAGATAGGAGAGTAGATGAAAACAAAAAAAACATGGATTGAGTAAGTGTGAACTGGTAGACTGAGTAGATGCTTAAAACTGGTAGGAATCCTTGTGAAATGATGCGATCTTATAAACGCTGGAACCGGAACGAAAATAATCAGCCATTAATTGTAAAAATTGAGTCTGAAGATGATGAGCTTGACATAAAACGTTTGAGTATATATTCCATGTAACGGTGAGACCTATACAATCTAGATGCATACATAAGATTAAGAGATATGTTCATAAAGGGGGAACTGGTACAAGGTAAAAATGTGGGTTGGAAGGGGAATTTCTTCTTTGTCAATGGGTAAAATCTTGAGAATCTTATTGACAGCTCGTCTATCATGCGTATTGAATACACTTTCCTCTCAATGGACTTTACAGGCAGATGATGAGCTCACTGTTACGAAAAAAAGTTGGCAGCCTCTACTTATCTCCTCCAGCTCCCTCCTCTTCCTCAGGTGTCTCTTCAATAGGGAACAAAAGAAGACCGTACCCTATTGTCAAGCCAGTCAGCACTTGAACAAGCAGGGCCACTAGGCAGACGTATAGAGACCATCCAAATGACCAATCACCGTCTGGTTCTGCAAATATATCATTTATTAAAATATTACTTCAGCAGTTCTTCAAACAAAGCATCAGAATAGACATAATACATACATATGTGCGCATACATTCCAGCCAAATTTATGAATGTTATGAAAGAGCTAGAGGAGTGAGCAAGGAACAGTATGGGTAAGGAAGGGAAAAAGTTGATTTGTCTGTCATCCATGGAAGTTTGGTCTGGACGTGAACGAATTCCAGCCACAAATCGTCTACATGTATATAGCAGAAACCGAAAAACAGGTTCAAAGAATTCAGTATACCTAAACCACGTCATGTCTTTCCGGATTTTGCGGTTGTAGCATAAAAAGTGGGAAATTAGGGTCACTGATGTGCACCAAGGTGAAAGCAAAAGTATGTTGAACAGAAGCTAGCGTGCATGAATATAAAGTTTTTTTACTTCTCCTTTTTCACATTATCAATCATACCTTGAAACGGTCCCAAAGGATCTGACTCCACGACAGCATCGAAGTTGAAGGAATATATGACCACAGAGAGGAGGTTAGTGACAACTAGAAAGAAGAATAAGAATTTGATTCCAACAATCCAATATATATTCCATCCTATCATTGAGCAACACAAACTTTTCCCGTGAAAGCTTTCAAAGTTATAATCGATATATACCATAGGTTGAACATTTTTTTATGTGCCACTCTGTCAAAAGTGTTAGAGAACCACTTTCAGAGAGAAAGCACCAAAAATGTAACACACTTTTATATACATAAGCATATCGAAATGTAATCATTGCCACGTATAGAAAGTTTCTACATAACGACATGAGCATATCTATTCTCACATTTCCGTCTACAACATTGACCACCGTGTAATTTCCGGATCCTTTAATAGCATAAAAGCATTGTGTGTCTTTCATTTCCTTAGTTTGCTCTCGATATCTCATATCATCGAGTCATAACTCATAACAATCATTTTCGTTCATAAAGTGTGTGTGCAAGTATTACGAACTTTCCCGTTGAAAGACTTCAAGCTTGTTGTTATTAGATTAAAGATGTGAAAGCAAATGAAAAAATGGATCTTATGATGGGGGAACTCCTTACCAGATACTATCATCAGATATAGTGAAAGCCGGTAGATCTTTCTCTTGCTGTCAATATCTTGGACCCAGGAGCCGAGCAGAGCGAGCATGGTGCTGAAAATGACAGTTGCAAGGGCTGTCCCACACAGAAAGGCCACGAACATCGTATATCCTGGAGAATTACAGGGGAAAAGTATATAAACTCCAACTTATATCACAAATCAAACATATTATGTGGAATCATTTGCCGTGTGTGAGTGTAACTTAACAAAAAAACTCTCTCTCTCTCTACTTTCTGTAGTGAACGTCAACTGCTGGCATACGCTTTTTATGTTTATCGTATCCCTTTTCATGTCAAATTTGAAAGTAGTAGAATGAGGGCATGCTTTTTCCCTTTATGCTATTTATGTATATTGATTCTGATTATAGAGTGCATTGATGTACACATAACGTCATATTTAGTGTTCACAGTGTCCCATTATGTGAGAGATAAAGATGAGAAAAGTGAAAGAATGACAAATCAATGCCATTCCTTGTGTATCTACTCTGACACAAGAATGCAAAAGCTCATCCCAGTCCCAGTGTAAAGCTCAGTGAACTATGTGACAGAAAGAGGAGTTGATATTGTTCCCACAAATCCCATAAATTACCTTGATACTCCAAATCGATACGACTACAACCTTCCAGCATATCGTCTTCATCCAGTTCTCCACTGTAGGTATCATTGAATCCTCCCCGAATACAGTAAATGAAGAGACCTGAACAGGAAACGAACCCCCACACAAAAAACCACGAGCATGGTTAAAATCCGGGGCAATAAAATTGGTTTTGGTGAAAGGAAGGAACGAGGTTTTTTTACTGGATCACCCTGATAATAAAAGTCATCCACGGCATACGACCATTCTGAGGATGTGAGTCCCATGATTAACATGACCCCTGCACATATTCCTCCAAGGCATGTCCAAGCCTGGATATTACCCTATATGAGAGAGGGTGAACAAAGCACAGCATGTTTTAGACATCCTAAAATCTCAAGGTTACTTTTGAGCTCGGATGCATGCTCGCAGAGCATGCATGCGAAACATACATAAAATCAAGATAAATGTAGGGGAGAATGTTATGTAATATTCAACATACTGGAACGGGATCTCCGATGAACTCCTCATCTTCATTTTCGGCCAGCGGGGCCTTAGGGTTCTCCCTAAAAACGCAGCAGACGATAATATAATACATTTTTCTGCATATTCTGAGGTTTTACATGAAAAAAACTACATAAAAACTAAGAACAAAGTACACGCCCTCAACATGACTAGAAGATTGATATGACGAGGGAATCTATCATCTAGAATTTTCAGCATTAAGTATCCGATCGAAATGTTTGACAAAGATAACGATCCATCGAGAGGAGTCTTACCCACTGACAACTTTTTGGGGATTTGGCATGCTTCGTTACCTCGTGTGTCAGATACAGAACAGGCACGGCGTCCTTTTTTTAGTCGTCCCCTTTGTACAACGATAGAAAACACCTTATATGTAGCTTACAGAGAAAAATTTTGCTGGAAATACTTACATTTAGATTAGATTTGAAATTGGATGTCTCGGAATTATATTCACAACACACTGCTACCGCCTGCCTGCCTACCGCTATTGCCCACTGCTGGGAATATAAAAAATATTGCAATTTAACACCTTGGAAGAATATAAGCTCGTCTTTGTATAAAAGTTATACGAAGAACAATAATATATCGCACAAAACGGTTAATGAAAATTATCAAATCTTAAAATTTTTCTCAATCAAAAAAATTCTGATTCAATCACAGAGGTTGAGCAAATGGAGAGAGGAAATCTCAAATTTCACTTAATCTATTGTAGCAATACGACATGGCATATTGATGTTGGTTATGTTATTGATAAGATAGGTAATGACCAGTTATGTGTTTAACCAGTGGTAAGTATAAAATTTTGAGTATGACTCATATACCTTAAAAACTACTCGGAAGCAGGTCGGGAGTTGTCTATATTCTATAAAGGCATGCTATGATCCTCCCTGTGTACTCGACATCTACTTCAAAGGCTTAGAACTAGGTTTAAATGTGTCGAGGATTCTCAGTGAGCCAAAAATATCTTGCAGTCTGTAAAAATTGGCAAACGCTTCAGAAGAAGGTGACAAAAAGCATGCTGAACATTGTACCATCATTAGCTCGCTATTACACTCATGAAATGTATCACATATACATAAAGCAAAACCACATCACGTAGCAAAAAAGCTTAAATGTGTAGAGATTGCATTTGTGTTCTTGAAGATTCATTTATATGTGTGCAGAGCAGATAGCTACAACTATCAACCCGGGATCGGTACTACTTTACATTCTTTAAGTACTAATTCGTGACTTGAAAAGAAACCTTTGTAGACAAATAGCGAAAGGTGGGCCTGCCCGGTCTTTTCTTTATTTCACTTTCGAAAGCAATTTTACATTTACAATTTTACCTTTGTTTGTGTCTCCTCACACATTCTTCAGACTTGGAAGAGTTGAAAAGAGAAGTGCGTCTGCCTTTCATGCACCTTGAATGAAATTGGAGTAGGAACTAGCATCCGGATTAAGAAACAAAAATAAGCAGTGTTTGCATTTGCATATGTCGACATACTCACATATCAATTCCTGCATGGCAGCATATCCACTGTAGCATGGGAATACTCATACTTTATACGTGAACGTTCAGTTCAGAGTCACTGAACATCAATGTGGAGGATATATAGTGAATCTGTATAATATATTCATATGTGCCAAGTACAACCATCTCAATCTCATATCATATTGCACTCGCTGTTGTTTGCAATTTGTGGTAAACAAATAGCCTGGAACTATAGAGAAAAGAAACAACTGGTTGCAATCCGACGTAACATGAATTCGAAGCGAGATGAGACAAATATTGAAAAGTCTATTTGTACTGTTGCCCCATAAAACAAAAGCTTAGGCATAATGTTGCTGAAATGCGCTTACATATAGTGCCCTGCTACTTATAACATACGCTATACACATTGCTTTCGGGTTTTGTTATTTTAAGCGAACTTTGTAATAAAAAACCGTTTGTCCATGTATAAAAATGCCATATATACCAATTAAACTATCATGCAAGCGGCTACCAGCTACGGTGAGCTAGAAAAATTCTAGGCATATAATGTTTTTGCCAGTGGAAAGTCTTATCAAGTGTACATATTTGAAAAGTACCAAATCAAATCTAACGTTTTTTGCCGTCGTAGTACATAGCATTGCCAAAGTGTAATCTAATGATTGAGAAGTGACCTAAATAAGCAGTTTTCCTCCACACAAGAAAATTTAAACGCACGTTTTTTTGTAACACAATTTAAATTTATTTTCCGTCTAATTAAAAACTACCACGAAAATAATACATTTTTTTGTTTATATCCTCGCAAAAACAATTTACGCCAAATATAAATAGAAAATGCTGTACTCGTGATTCTTATAATCTTAATGAATTCATACAATAATGAATGATGGTAAGCAATTCCAAGTTCTATAAATGGAGCACAATGACTCTCCCGAAGCTACTTTGATGTCTCGCTTGTTTCGAGTATTTACAGCAGAAATTCCCGTGACATCTGCTGTGGAGCCGAGAAATTGTAGAGGTCGGACTAAAACTTGTTGTGTGGCTACTCCAACCAAGCGTTAGATTGCGTTCTGCGTAACGTATGTAGAAAAGGTGAAAGGGCGAAGAGTGTATTTTGTTGAAAGATAGTCTGCATTAGTTGATGTTGATGCTATTGTTGTGCACTTGGGCAGCGTTACAAGCTTTTGTGAAGATCGATATCGTGTGTTTCTGTCCTTTCTACTTTCACATATTTTTTCGCTTGTTGCAAAAATTTCACTGTATGTAAACAATTACACTTTATAACTACACCCTCATCTCATCTAATCTCTGCCCGATTTGATAATGCATGCATTTACAAGCACCCAACAATAATTAAATACAATAGCATATTATGACCACTCCAATTAAGTGAATAGACTGTCACTGATAATTTACTTCGAGAGGATAAGATAATGAATAGGGGATTGATAGGAAAGCACGCGAATATAATGATGTTCACTAATCTAATCACGTGTAAAAATCATTCATCGTATATATGACCTCGTATGTCAGGAAGTTTTATATGCATCATTCAGCATAAACGAGTAAGTCATGAAAATGTTCCGTAGTAGTTTCTAGTTCGTCCCATATGCCTTCTCCAGCAAGTGAAATTATTTGCACAATCAACACATCCGCAGACAGTACATTAGCTTAATCATAAGAATCTTTAGTGACTATAGTGTGTATGCACATCATGTATGTATATGTGGCTGTCTGAACGAAATGCGCATTGGTAAAAGAATATCTAATTAGGATTAGTAGCTGCTAAGTGAAGCTGTTTAGCTAATCGTAAGTTAAATATCAATGGTCAACGTGTATATAGATGATAGTGTAGAACATTATAGTATAAATGCTTATACGAGCCTAGCATCGTACTTGAAATATATTTTGAAAGTTAATTAGTTCAAAGTCCAGTGTAAACTAATTCCTACTGAATAAGGAGATAATAACGGAAAGTTCCATAATTTTCCACTTTTCATTTCACTGGAATTTATGATGAACAACCAGTCCCCCTCCACTCCCCACCCCAACTCATTGAGACTTGTGAAAATCATAGACATTTGTTGGCGTGCTCATTTTGTGCAAATCTTTTTCTATATTATCATATGAATTCCATAGCTCAGGAATAGGAAACTATCATAGAGAGTAGTTTTTATATGAAAATTGTTTCACATTTTGGAAGTTATGTATCCAAAATTAATTTGTGAAATGGCCGATTTTATTGGAGTTATGCACACCATGCATACTTTTCCTCAACAATAATGGATGGCGGCGCAAAATATTCCGTGGACCATCGTGACTTCTGCCATTATTTTAAAAATAGCTTCTCAATTTGCACCTTCCTTCTAGCTGATATGCATCATAATTCATGGGGAATGGGAAAGAAGTGACATAGGTAATACGCAAACTGGAGTAACCTTGTTTTCCACTTAACTTCCTAATCGATTGAAAAGGTCTTGTAGTTGGATGGTACAGCGTAATAATGCAGTAAGTGCTGATCACTCCGGTGCACGTTCTCACGGCATGACCAACAGACTTACGAAAATCGTTCGTCAGCAGATGGGAATGTTTTCCTCACTTACTTGTACCAACATTGATAAGTTTTCTGCAAACATTGGATGACATCTGGATCGTAGAAGTTGTAAAAGCAAAATCGGAAACTGTTTTCTTGTGAGCAAGAACCCCTGACTTCTTCCCTAGTTGTACACTGCTAATTACATATAGCCTAAATAGCAGCCACAACAAAGGGCATATCCGGAGAGAGCATTCCACGCGAACTCATACCCACCATCCCAGAACCTGGAACAAAGTTGGAAGCACATGCTTAGGGATTATCAAGGAGACACTTAATCTTCATCCGATTCATTCAAAGCTTAGCGTACATGCATGTGACGTGCATTTGCCGAGTATATAATTCGTATGTCGAAATTAGAACATACATATATAATGTGTATTGTTAAGCCGAAGGTGTGTTTGGACTCACCCTGCACCCAACCTCCCCGACGAGTTCAGAATGCAACGACTGGTGTTGCATCTCCATTGGGGACTCTCACGTGGGCTAGTAGTGTACACACTATTAATAGTAATTCGGCCGAGCGAGAGAATAAACAAGCTTCATTACAAAAATATATCAGCACTCTGGAAAATGCTGAGCCGAACGTAAAATCTCAGCGAGCTCACACCACATGCACATGGTGGCATATTATACATTGCTTTGATTCTCGATTGAGAAATTCATTTCTTGACTTGTTTCTGCAAAGTTGCGTCGATCTGGCATACTACGTGGAATCTCTATTTTGGCAAAAGAAAATGTGAAGTTATACATTTGCCATAAATATGCATTGTATATATGAGTAGTATCTGTGCAACGTGGGCACACGAAGATGAATCGAAGCTATAAAACTGCAGACCTTTTTGAAGATATGTTGTATGTCTCTCTATTTTTTATTCGTGAGTGGTTCGTATGTTTTCGATTTCGATTCTAACAGAAAGATACGACGGGGGTTGGTCCATGTTAGCCGAATGTTTATCTCATTCGGCATACATACTCGTGCTATTTTCTTCGTATTACTTTGCATGTGGATGTGGTGTGGTCGAAAAATTGTGTAAGTGTATAATATCCAAGTACGTATAACATACATTCATAAGATACGCTGTGGCATATAATAGGTACGGTTCTATGTGTGAACCCATAATAATATACATTTGAATCCATGTTCCATTGGCTTCATCCATATCATCCCGCAAAACAAAACACACACATTTCCTAGTTCCGTATAATATGTGTATCCCTCCGTTGAAACATTAATAGAGGACGAGCTGAAACGCAAAACTACAATGTTTTCATCTGCTCCTCTGGCTTACTCACATTTATTTACTAAACTTGAATTTTTTCGAATGCAAACATGCTAAGGTCAAATTTGGGTATTTTTCCGGAGGAGGTTTGTCTGTGTTGTTCTTTCCAGAGAGACCCAATGAAAAACACATTGCACAAGTAAAGACGTCCATGACTGTGTAAGTGTAAATTCTTTAGCACTTTATATTTGTCCGCAATGTGCGCCTTTCTTTGCAGGTACACTACCAACCACACAACCTTATATTTTTCTTATTGATTCGGTCAGGTCACAGAAAACTTCTGACGTTCTGACACTACGCAGATGCATATTATTTCGTTTCATTGTGTCTTGCTATATTCACACCTTGGACCTTATAATGCTTTAAGAGTCAGAGTTCCTAACAAACGCTAGAAACATTATTGGCTTGTTGTTGAACAGTCCAGGTTGGCATTGGCACACGATAACTGAATGTGAAATGTATGAAATCTTGTTTTGCATTATAGTTCAATCTTTCATCCAAGAAAGTTATACATAGAATACATACAAAATCCGATAGTGCTATATAAAGCACTATATGTGTTTGTCACCACAATAGTGTAATTTACTAATATGATAGCGTGGTTGCCAGAAAGCTAAAATTGGACTTGGGTAACAACAATACTATTCCGCATCAACAGTAGAACGCATTGTACTTTTTTCCACATCTATTCCCGTGTTGACCATACTGCGTCATTTTTTCAATGTCAATGTTTCTTTCGTTATTATGTAGTCATTGTCACAATGGACGCGGTAGTGGAAAGTCGAGTGAAAATCTGTGAATTTAAATATAAGGAAATTGTTTGTGATTGAAAATCAAACTGGAGCAAGAACTCTGACAAAAAACACGGACAGGTAAAAACAACAAGCATGTTAGTGAATTCGGGACACAACAATATTTTTAATAATTATTATATACGGTTGCGGATGTGTCTAATTATAACATGTATATTCCATATTAATGGGCTAATTACGATATAAGTTATAATGATTGTCTCTTAGTCCACGCCTTACCATATAAATGTATACATGTGCCTCCACAATATATACATGTACCAGTGACCATGTCATAACTTCGTTTCTTTCAATTTACATGAAGATACCATCATAAATATAAGAAAATGAGTCTATGCTACACTTTTTAGTAAGCAAATGTTTTACTTTGTTTAAACATTCGCTAAAATTCTAACAAGTTTCACCTTCATGTGCTTCAAAATATCGATGTGGTGCAAACAGAGTTTCCACTCATCAACCCGGCGCCAGCCAGACTTCTGGTATTATAAATACTATAGAAGAGTAGGAGGCATGGCTTCTGTCAGCAATTTTTTTATTATAAACTTAAGTGAAATGTACACAACAAAATAACCCTAATGCATTGCATATTACAGGTCACCAAGAAAAGAATCTCTGTGCATATAGCCTTTTGTGTAGGTTGCACTTAGCAGTTCAAGATGAGCGCATATGCATATTGCAAACAATACTGCCGAAAATTGTAGTGTTAAAAGAGACAACTCTGGCGAATTTCAAGTTGACTAGTCTAGTTTGCTCGTTAGAGCGCAAGTGATAAGTAAGACAAGGGGAGGAGATGCGGGAGCATCTAGCCTATGTAGAGACAATTTTTATAGCTTTATAAAAGAGGCATAATGGTAAAAGTAGTAATATAGTATAGAGTGGTGTGGTATGAGAGCAAAATGGTTATCGTATAAACACGTTCGTTTATCGTTTAGTGTGAAGAACATCATGCATGCTCAAGTCCCAAGAAATATGCGTAATGCATGAAAGAAGCTTGAAAGAATATTATTACATTTCTCTCCACATCAGCATTCAATATTCCATATAGCCATGCCATAACACATAACTAAAAACTAATCCGTATATTATTATCATATGAACATGTTGTGTAGCATCACTAATATATATTTTTCACTGAAAAGAAACAACCTCTTTGACGAGCCTATTAGCAGTCGAGGCGCACATACATTTATTCGTAAAAAGCGATAAGAGACTTGTATAAAGGGAAACCCAAATCGAGTTCGGGTGTTCAGTCATCGAACAGAAACTTATACCTTTGCATTAGCACAAGAGACTAATTTGCGATTTCAAAGAAAGTCAGTAGTTTGTTTTGCAACACGAAGGCATATTTATCATTGACTTCAAGGAATCTTCATAATATTTCAACACTCTTTTTTGACGGTTGAAGAACCAAAAAAGATTTCCTCCGAACGTTGTATCGAATACGAAATTTACATTAACGTGACGAACGACACGTACGAACAAAAAATTATAACAACCAAATGATTCTTTGCACATTCTTTTGCTCGTAATTAATTTAGGTTGATGTATAATCTCCAAAATTCGCATCTCTAATAATGTTTTGATTTTTTTCTTTTTAAAGGCTTTCCCAACTCATTATATCCTTTGGGGACAATACTAGTATATCCACAAACTTGTGGTGTGCAGCAGCTCTTCAGCATTTTAACCAAATGTTTCATGAGCCTAAAAATTGAAGCTTTCAAGAAGAACGCAGTTCTCTCAAATATAATTTCCTCAATTAAATTTAGGAGAAAACAAAAGACAATTAATAAGAGAAGTTCACCTCGTCATTTTTGCAGTTAGCGAAGAGAAAAACAGTGTACTGACTGTGAGCAGTTTTGTTACTCTTTGTGATTGTAACAACCTAAGTAAATGAGATTAAACCCTCGACTCAACACAACTTCCAAACGGATTAGTAGTTGCAGACAGGTCAAAGTTCTACAAGAAATTTGCTCCACTGTGGAACATTGATTTCTATCTTCTCGCTCACACAACGACAACATAAGGCCTTATCAATTCAGTGAAGATTCAGAGATCCTCTCTGATAAAGTGCATAATCTATATATCTACTATACGTGCGCAGTACACATCAACAAGTTCATCTGAAGGCCTTTTGCAGTTTACAAATACAAGAGGTTGTCACTCGTACAATTTTGTGTGTGCAATTTTGTTGACTATTTTTTCATTCTCTCTCTTGCTCTCCGTAAACTAGTTATATACTTTGATCATCGCATCAATTGAATATATCAACTATTCTCTCCGTTCTGTTTGGTATATACGAGTTGCACACTCTCATCACACAACAGAAAAGCCTAATATTTCGCTCAATTGAATGTGTGCCGAGTGACGAATACATGGGATTTTGGGATTGTGTACACAATCACACAATTTTTAGCGTGTGCACATATATGTGATTTTTATGAAGAGAAGTGCTCTGGCGAGACATCATATCTCATCCCACAAAAACGTACACATACTCTCGTAATATATGATCACTCTTGTTATTCAGCTCGGAGCAACAAAAAACAATACAATCGAGAGAGAAAAGTGTGAAGACAATTATTGCAAAATCACAATTTTTAAATAACATTTGACCCCAACGATTGTCGTGGCCGTGGAAAGATAAAAAGACACACCTCCGAGAAGTCCGTTTTTTTGGGGAGTTAATCAAAAGAACAGCTGCGTTTTTAATAAGCTTACTTACGTGAGCTAGCAAATGTGACGTGCAGTCTTGGTGTGTGACGTGAAGCGTGTGAGCTAATCTTGAAAGAGTGCCAGAGAGCATGGTGCAAAGGTCGAGGGACAATTGGCAGCTTCCATGACCTACAACCAGAGAGACGACAACAGTCAACAGTGACTTTTAACTCCAAAAACTCACTGGAGGAAGAAGGGGAAGAACTTGAGAGAAACAATACAAGTGCGTTGGGAGTTGCAATCCCTGTGAAAAGTAACGGTGGTGCCTGAAGAGAACAGAACACTTTTGTCAGGTCCAGCCTTCCGCCAATTTTTTTGGCATTTGGGATTCATAATTACTATCTAATTAAGCAGTTGTAGAAATTTCCGCTAATTTACTTTTTCCTCTAATTTTCTTTCTCCCCGAGAAAAAAATTTACTTTTTCGTTTAATTGCACATTGCTCACTTTGTATCTTTACAATTAACCCATTCTTGACATTTTTGATTTTTCTCAAAAATACAAAACTTTACTTCAGTAATTGTTATATCACTGATTATTATTATATTTCTTTTCCTATGAACTGTACATTTTTGTTGACTGCTAATGAATGCTATCATCAACGTCTTGTGACGGCGTCTCTTTAATGAGTATCCCATTGGGTTTACGAGACGTTCACCATTGCCACAGAATATCCGAGTCGTTAAATACGAAACTTTATTTCCATCTCAAATACATGATTTGCTGTTAGTAATTTGGGGAAAAAAGTTCTGTGATGTCATTGATCAGATCACAATATTAGTCAATCAGCAATTATATAGTTAAAACTTATATCGAATCTTGTTAAATTATTTCCTATCCAACGTTTACAAATTCCAGAGAAGAGAAAGTTTTTAGATAATTTTTTTTGTAAAGCCGTATAGTACAAACGTTTAAGTTAGTCAGCATTTTATATCTGAAAACAAAGAAACTTTTGGAAACGATAAATTGTGTTTGAGGTGTGCCTCCTTATCGCGGATAATGTCTCAACGTGACACTATTATTCATCTAGTTGCTGGAGGGTACGTGAAGATTTACTTTATTCTCGACTAACAAAAAACATTACCACATTTGCAAAATCGGTAAAAAATGGCAATATTTTGGATTGGCATTACTGCGATCTACCTGATTGTGAGTGGATTCATTTTTGTGAGATAAGCATTTATGAGATGAGACTAGCATTTTTAGCAAAGAACACTTTCATAATATATCCAGTTTTAAGTTGCATTTTTGCAAGGATCCTAAATTATATAAACCAATAAACCGATCATCATTCCGAAACTTGGATAGTAAAATACTCATAAGAAGTTCCAGTTATAGGATATAGCTCAAAAGATTTTGGGATAGGAAATATGGCATAATATAGTTTAGGGACTGGGTAGTGAATATACAGGGACTAGGGACGCTATCAAAGCTTTGCAAAATTGAATGAAGTATTCGGCTTCATGGGATATGTGTATATAGCTTCTAGGGCTATTTAAACTGTATCATCCTTGACGTACGCATTAACCTTTGGAAAGATTCCAAATTTCGATGTAGAAAATGTCGTCAATGAAAAATTCGTAGGAGTTTTTTCGTATCATATCATATGTATATGTTTTCTAGGAAATCCTAACTTTCATAGTCATAATCACTTCACATATCTTAATCATAATACGGATAAACCAAACTACCACTAACCTATTAGCATGTTTTTCGGAAACTCGAAATAAAATCCTGTCATAATGTCATCGCGATCCAGTGCGCAAAAAAATGAGAGTATGCTTCATGATTTATGTTTCTTTTGCCATACAGGGTTGCTGGAACCGCTGGAGCTGTTGTTACCTGTCCTTTGGAAGTTGTTAAAACAAGGCTACAATCTTCCAATCCAGTCTTTGGGAACCCACCTCTCACCGGTCCCTACAGCGGTGGTGGTCGATATGGAAGCGGCGGTGCTAGTCTATCCGGCTACAGATCTCCGGGATACTCGAAGACAAGGATGTTCAGCACATGCGTCAATTGTGGACGAAATGCACACATTCTTGCTGTGGCAAGAGGTCATCCTAACAATCAGATGCCAACCAATAATGTTCCAAAACTTGGACTCATTCAGTGTTTGCGGTAAGTATTTTAATGTGAAGTTTGCACGAAGTATTGTATATCAATATACAAAACAATATAGCAATCTATGCATATGCATGCTTTTTCGGTTTTGGTGCATAAATCTACTGCGCTAGACAAGGATTTTGTGCGCACTTGGCATTTGTGTTAAGTTACGATTAGTTATAATTAGTGGCTTAGTGAATCGATTTGAAACTAGATATAACTTGAATTCTTCAATCACATAAATATTGCATTTTTTTTATTTTCGATGCTTCAATTTCTCCCCAAACATGATTCATGATTGTAGGTCTATGATATCATTGCTCATTCCTTGCTATCTCTGGCGCCATGAATTAGCGTTACGATGTCGCATTGGATGAAAATACACGATTCTTAAAATTAAATGAGTGTTTTGGCAAGATGGTCATATTTGTGCATTCGTAGTGGAAAAGTTTTGCCCACGGGGATCACAATCTTTGACTGGATTATTCCAGTATTCTGAGGAAATAGTGAAGAAAAGGTCTGTGAGGTTATCTATAAAAGAGCAGAAATCTCTGCTTTTGGTTTAAAAACGTCTCTTTATTTGATCAAGTGAAGAGAGAGACTATCAGAGCACATGAAATTATTTACTTGTTAAGACTGACTCGACAATTTTAAGGATCGGCCGATTGGAGCGAATGGGATGGACGGGGATGATGTGTACATTCCAGTTATAGCTTCTTAGCTCTTACTTATCATTGCACACGCTTAGGTTCGTTTATTCACTTACGGATCATGTAAAATGACCAAGTTGTACGATAGCTACGTTAGCGTTCCACTCCAAAAATATACTCCCTAATACTGCCGACCAGTTGATCGGGATATATCCAGTTTTTAAATTTTGTAAATTTTCCATACCAAGAGTATAAGCTTGCTCAGACGATTTTTATCAAATTTGTTTGGTTGCTTGTCAGAATTACGACTTTCAAAAGAGTAGTATGATTTGATATATTCATTCATTTGACGTCGGTGGTGATTAGGTGGAGCCAGGCGTGGACAATCATTCATTGAGTTTTTTATACTTTCCGAGATTTGTAGTTCTGTAGACGTTGAGAAATCTTTCAGCGATAAGAATATTTTTGCTAAAAACAATTTCATGTGATGCTGACCTTTCAATTTTGAATTTATAATGTATGATATGTATGAAATGAAGCAACGTGACATGAAGCAAAACCGTTGAAGGCATAGGTAGTCATTTATGCATATATGCGTAATGTGTTGTGCATATATATAGTAAATCATATCGCATTTAATATTTCCTTATATCACCACTTATAACCCTTATGCTAACGATTAGCATTACGATAAGGCTCGTATTCTGTATGCTGAATCTAATTTTCGGACTTTTGTGTAATTTTCAGACTTATTATCGAGAAAGAAGGACCGAGGGCTCTTTTCAAGGGACTTGGACCTAACATAGTCGGCGTGGCACCTTCAAGGGCCATCTACTTTTGTGCTTACTCCCAGTCAAAGAAAACCTACAATGAGATATTTCCGAGGGAATCCCCTGTTGTTCACATCTGTTCTGCTGCAACAGCAGGTAAATTTTAGTAATTTCCATTGCCCAATGTTTAATTAATAAAAGGATACGATGTGCCTTTTGTGTGTCCAAGGACGTTATGACTCATTTTTGCTTATATTTAAAAAATCTTTCAGGGTTTGTTGCCTGTACAGCGACCAATCCGGTGTGGTTTGTTAAAACCAGGTTGCAGTTGGATCAGAACACTACCCAGTCAGTCAGTGAAACCGTGCGCGCTATTTATCGACAAGGAGGAATCCTTGGATTCTACAAAGGAATTTCTGCGTCATATATGGGGATCTCAGAAACAGTGATTCATTTTGTAATTTATGAGGCTGCCAAAAAGCGACTCCAACAATGGAGTAATTCAGGAGAAACTCTCGCAGATTCAGAAAGGAACCCTGATGAGAAAACTACTCGTGATTTCGTACAGTTTATGGTTGCTGGAGCCTTTTCCAAAACTGTGGCATCTGTGATTGCATACCCACATGGTTAGTAATAAACATAATGATAATCTTTGATAAGAAGCACAGACCTGTATAAATGCGGTTTGTACTTTGCCCTCAACAATTTTTTGCTAAAATAACAAGCGGTTTGGAATTTTTTGTATTACAGAAGTTGCTCGAACGAGACTACGTGAAGAAGGCTCCAAATACCGACACTTTTGGCAGACTCTATCCTTGGTTTCTAAGGAGGAAGGTTGGCGTGGCATATACCGTGGTCTTGGAACGCAGCTCATACGCCAAATACCAAATACCGCGATCATGATGTCAACATACGAGGCAACCGTATACCTTCTCAACAAGTACCTGCCTACTGCTGAAGTCAGAGTGAATTCATTCAGTAGCGAGAATGTGATCAGTCATGATGACAGTTACGATATCCTATACACTGAATGCGCAGAAACGCCAGAAAATCACCGGGATGCATAAATTTATTACAATCCCACTTCGCTTTAATAACATGTTTATTATTACTATTCATATTATTTTGATAAGCTCGAAAATAGTCAAGAGACAATAGTTTTCCATAGAACTGCTCGATTATTGATACAAATTCATTGTTAGATTAGCTGTTGTACTATTCTACATGTTAAGACTGAGTGAGGGTAAGACATGAATATTTCTTTATAGGTATAATTATGCTATTAATCACGATATAGTATATTACGAATGCGAATCGAATAAGCACATATGGTATTCAACTTTTTGGTACTAATTCGCTGGTGTTTTGTCGTGCTTGTATTATTAATTATTGTACTACGTTTTTGAACCTACTGCTAAATAACTCATAATGAATTAGCACGTTCTTTACATACCGGTTGTTTACAATTGACAATGACGCAACACATATATGACTTATTTTGTAGGGGATGCGCGTAACCGTACGTATCTACGTCTGCGAGTTTCTACTAATTTATTTGAGAAATCGAACATCCTCCTCTATTATGATAAAACTATCAGTATATATTGTTTAAGCTGTGTTCGAGCAACTTTCAGTTCAAAGAAGCTCTTCACATGCTGGTCAGAGTATTTTCCTTAGTTAAAAAGTGTTACGCTGAGCATTAGCTTCTTGTTGTCGATAACATTTAGAATTCGGGAGTAGGTATGAAGAAGTAGAGATTATTACGAAGGCCGAAAAAAGCAGCCACCTTATCCAAAACATATTAATTCTTGAAATCATTGCGAGTGTATCTAAAAGGAGGAACTTCTCCTCAACAACTTTATAAGCGTTTATTCACCACCCACAAAAAACTCGTTAATGCGACGTTCAATGCAAGTTATTGCCGTTGTAGTCCAAGTCAAAAAGTATTGCTGTGTTGTCATTTATCCTTGTTCATATTGTTATATCCTACAAAATATTTACATACAAAATCAATGAAATTAATGTTACGTATATAATTGTGTAATATTTCAAATGAAAAAATTACAAATTAAACACAAGGTTTAAAAACATACTCTCATTGCAAGACTTTCCATATGCATCATACCAATGTCGCCGTATCTTGAAGTTGGATTTCAATCTTGAAATCTTGGAAGCTTTTCCAGCTTTACGGATATCTTTTCATGGAAAAATTTCATTAAAGTTGAAACAAGAATCAACATTTTACATTAAATTATGTATAGCAATGCATGTTATATAACACGTCCAAAAGTATATTTTCAATTTTGGAGAAAGCTGGAAAGGAAATGTATAGCATGAAACCAGTGACGCGAGAAGAAGTACAAAGTACAGCTTCATCTCACATCTCTCAAGATTGCGATAGTATATATCCTTCCCTATGCCCAGACAACATCTAACATCTCTTTACGTGAGAGCGAGCAATGTACTTG
This sequence comes from Heteromurus nitidus, assembly GCA_034687055.1. NCBI lineage: Eukaryota > Metazoa > Arthropoda > Collembola > Entomobryomorpha > Entomobryidae > Heteromurus > Heteromurus nitidus. Next base: position 21,795 of record JAQFZW010001070.1, read on the forward strand.
ACGGAACAACCATCAAATAGACCCATTCCCGCTGCAGCTTGTGTTTATACTTGTACCAAAATAATAATATTTTCATTTACACATTTCGCTGGACACTTTTACTATCCAGCAGTATTTATAACGTGGGTTTGGAGTTTTCAGTAGTAGACCAGTCATAATAGGAAGTTTTACTAATCACAGAGCACCGTGTCCATTTGTTTATGAATGGTGATCACTGAAAAATAATGTGCGAGAAACACTGAATTTGTAATTTTGTAAAAGCGTTTCAGTGCTAGGGCAGAGCAGAGGTTGGAGGTGCATGAAGGGTGTTTTTAAAGTCAACTGGTAACTGGAAGAGTTCGTTCTCCAGCAAGGTCCTCAAGTATATCCAGAATTTGCTTCAAGACAAGATGACGAGTGATCAGTTGCGGAACGTAGTTTTGGAGGCTGTGGACTGCCTGCGTCTTCGAAAATGTCGACCTGATCGTGAGTCTATTGCTGTATACGTTATGCGTAAATTGGGGAGCTCAATGAACGAAATTTTTAGCGAAATTGAGAATATCGTGGATCAAGGACACCTCTTGAAAGTTGAATACAAAGGATCTACGAGTTATAGAAGTCCGAAGAATTTTGGTAAGTTTATCTTCAATCTTATCTCACGGAGATCATTCAATATTGAGTATGGGTACCATGCGCCATATGAATTACGTACTGATTCCTTTTCTGTTTCAGACATAAAAAATTCACCATTGCTGACCAAGCATTCGAAGATTCTGAACTCATCGAAAACCACACGTTATGTCATCAGTGGAATCAACGAGTTGTTATCAACCTTCCCGAACTACAGCCAAGAGGGGATTCCATACGAAGAGCTAAAAAAGAAGCTAACCGAATTTGACCAAGAAAGATTTGTTGAGAGTGGGATCCGAGTTATATTCGAGAGGGAGGAAGGTGCAGGGAATATTCATGTGGCAGAATGCGATGACAAACTTTATCCTGTGAGGATATTCCCAAAAGACATTTCAGTTCCCACTGACATGAAATTAATTAGCTTTAGTGAAGATGTAAGCTCGCCTCCGGAGCGTAAAAAAAGAAAACGAACCAAAAAAGATGAGGTAGATGGGCTTAAAAGTGAGAGCACAAATGGCACCACACAAATTAAGGGTATCGTCAAAGAGGAAAAGCAAGAACTGGTGTATGCTGTCAAGTCTGATCCCACTAAATATGTGGTACCTAAATCCAACGATCAGGAAGTAGAGAATGCCAAAGTTCAGCAAATTTCCAGTATTGGTCTGAAGGTGGTTACAGGTAAAAAGGCTAACAGCGCGCAAAAAGTGAAAGGGAAAAAGAAGTTGTTAGCGGAAGCTGCGACATCGGTTTCCGAGTCTCCTTCAGAAATGGAGGTGACATCGGAAGAAGTACAACTGGAGATGACGGAAAGAAAGCCATGCTTGGCTTTACTTAGCCATGAAGTGCCAACGAATTCAGACCAAAATGTTAATAGACTGTCGGCTGACTTGGTAGACAAGAGTCTACGCGTTGTAGGTTCCGACGCTGGAACTGATACATTACAAAAGAAACCTGGGAAGGTATTTTATTATGAACTACTACTTTGCCATGACCTGAGAATGACATGAACCTAGTTAAATTCTTAGTAAATTAACGGATTATTTTGTTTTGTATTCTGTAGAGAAAGAATAACGTAACTGGTGGACGCGATCAAACTTGTTTAAAGAAAGGGAGACAGCAGAAATTAAAAAATACGAAAGAGGAAATCGATATGGATGACCACCCAGTACTGAATCAATTACCACCACGATTTACGTACTCTTGTAAGAGACGGTCCAGCGATGGCTATGCCATTTCGAAAAAAACTGTAGATAAAAGTAACGTTGAGGAAGACGAAACCGTTGCAAACGGCCAACCTTCTAATGAATGTTTATACTGTCATCAAGAAACGAATTGTGTTGGCGTTGCTGAAGACTTCCTATCTTGTTCATCGTGCAACTCAAAAAGTATACATTATTTATTGAAGTATTGGTTATGGCTATAACTACTGATCAGCAGTTTGTCCAGATTTGTTATGTGAATACTGTTTTAATTTGTTTGTAGTACATCCAACCTGCATTGATTATTCAGAGGAGCAAGCCCGGCGACTAAGAATGAACAGTAGTTCGATTGAATCTCATCTTCAGTGGCAGTGTTTTTCATGTAAACGATGTGGAGTGTGCCAGAAAGATCTAATGTCTTCAAAATCAGGACCAGAAATCTCAGTCAAGGAAAAGGTAAAAATTGATGTTTGTTTTTATTCACAATACAATCTACGCTGCATTTTGACATTGCATAAGTCTATATATCGTCAAAATTTATACCTTATTTGTTTTAGAAAAAGCGAGAAAATCGAAAGAAAGAGCAGAGGTATATTTTATGCGATCAGTGCGATAGGGGTTACCACATCGAATGTGTCAATGGAGCGCCTCCAGTAAATGAAAGCTCGTGGTACTGTACGGAATGTCGAAATGCTAGTTCAAACAATGAAATCGGTTCTTCCAACGACATGCAAAAGTTGGGTCAACAGTCTAGTTCGAATGTGCAAAAAAGGACGACGAAGGCTATCAAAAACAAAGGTGCTTATGCCTGTTCATATGTATGAAATATTTTTGTACAACTGTTTTATATGTATTAAAGGTATTATGTCAATATTGTCAATTGTAGGCCGGCGATTACCTGCGCGTAATAATACCAAATCAAACAATGCCGACGACAATCGTGCATCTGGAGAAAGTATTGATACGGATTGTAGCGCAAGCGTGACAGAGGACAATGCAGAAATTCCAGACATTAGTACTTGGACTCCAACGCAAGTTCAGCAATATTTTGCGGAAAAGGGTTTACCCGATGAAGCAGCGTCTCTTAAGGAACAGGTTCGTGTCTAATTTTTGCGAATATATTCCTACAAATAATACAGGATGGCATGTATGACCACATGAATATGTATATGTACATAGGAGATCGATGGAATGAGTTTACTATTGTTACGACGTGCTGATATAATATTTGGACTAAACTTGAGATTGGGACCAGCACTGAAAATTTATCGACTGGTTTGTCAACTGCAGCAACACTCGTCGGCATTGAAAAAGAAAAATGACCCTTCCGGTGACAACCTAAGATCAAACCGCAGTAGTATAGCATCTCGTTAAAAATTTAGTTCATAACGTTTAGTCTGTCTTTCTTTTTATCAGTCAGTAGTCCTGGAATTTGCAAGCAATACAAGTATAAATAGTGTACGCCATATGGTTAGTGAATACGTGTTACTTGTGAATACTTGCACCTCTGTACTTGTCACTGCAAGAAACACTATAACATGATTACAGTTCTCATTCAGTATCCAGTCATTTTATCATTTATAGATTTTGATGTACTTGTACGATATAGTCCATTAAGAGGCCAATTCATATTGCGCCTTGTGCATTTGTTATTTTACTATAAATGGATTTCATTTGTGATGTGAATACCGCAATACGTTACACGAATGTCAAATTATTTTTTAAATTATTACTAAATGGACTGTTTTAGTATGAAATAAATATTTAACTCGTACTTTAGTTTTACAGTGTTGATATGAACAGTCATTCAGTATTCTTTTGCGTACATTGTTTAATTTGAGATAGTTCTACAACTTTGGGAATTTGCAATTACATTTCCGTAATTTTAAAAAACCTTTGTTTTAGTATGTCTTAGAGGATTAGAGTTTGGACTAGGTGACCCTTGACATCGAAAGTTGAAGGACAGCAATATTCGACTTCGTTTGTACCCTCCACAAATGTAAAACATGGACTTTCACTGTATGCAAAGGGCGTTAGGCAAATCTGAAACCAAAATTTAAACTAAAGAAAAACAGAAACATTACGCACGCAATTGCGAAAAAAATCATATCAGTAATACCGCATCGCATTCATTTTTCTCAGTGTTTGAACAACACGGACACAGGTCTTGCATTTTCGTCGTATTTTGTGCTGACTTTTTCGAGTCCTCCTCATCATAGTATCCGTTGGCGATCAAGATCTCTATCTTTGAATAGCAAGGGTAGTCCAACATATTGCGGAACTCCCGTTTTGGAGCACGCAGTGATTTCTCTTCACTACTACAAGGCGATGGAGGGACGAATGAAGGATTGCGATAATCAAATACAGATGGATTCATTTCAGCCAACTTCTCCCGGATGCGGTAAAGGAGCTGAATGTGGATCAAGAGTACATTCAGATATCAGCCAAGGGAATTATTACAACAAAAGCTTTCCATATGGTAATTTAGGCATTGTCGTACCTTGTATATGAAAAATCCCTTCTCACAATCATCCTGGTGCTTCCCACATGAAAATGGATTTAGTATATTGCGTATTTGTCGTTGGTTTAATCGGAACCCAAGTTTGGGAAACACTTTGTGATTGAGGTTATCCCAGTTACTCAACTTGTTTTTGCTGGAATTCCACTTAAAGTAATGCCGTATGTCGCACACCCAAGGACAGAAGTAGTTGATGGCTTCCGCGACCAGAACTTTTGAAAACAGTAAGGTGACAATGCTTACAAACACATCGACTATAAGGATTGGAGTGAGATCGGACCGATGCATAAATCGCATAATGGAATTTGTTACCTCCGCTTGAGAAGGCCCTATCAATGCGATCGAAACAAGCCTCTGACAATGGTATACCCTTCAACCATGCGATAAGGTCATTCCTTCTATCTTCTTCAGTAGCAAATGTAAGATGAGCTGGAGACTTTTTATTCTTAGCCTCTTCCTCAGCTTGTTTCGCCAAAGCTGCCAAACGGGCTTCCTCTGCCGCTATGGCTGCTAACCGTTCCCTTTCAGCTTCCTCTTCTGCTGCTTTTCGCGCAGCTTCCTCGGCAGCCTTTGAATAGTAGTCTTTCTTCCTCATCGTTTTTATCGGCATTTTAATATCCTCTTGAAGGTGTTCATAAAGTTCGCTGAAAATTTATATGCTTCTGAAATGATATGCTCATCACTGGAATTTTATCGTTGTATAATGTAATCCGGCTTGAAATCAATTCTTATCATATATTCAATACACATTTTTGGTGAAGCTGTAATTTTCAAAGAGACGTGTTTTTGTGCACATAGCCATTTATTGCATGTATTAAACATTTCTGCAGTTTCATGGTCAATACTGACAAACCCATGGAAATCGAGATGAATCTTTGTGAATGTGATCCCGACTTTACGTTCGCCGGGTTGCAGCGGTCTGGGGATGAGAGGACCAGTCTGGACAAAAGAATATTCATACATTTTATGAAGAACAGCCATTCTGACAAAATGCTCCGCCTGCTTATTTTTATTATCGGATCATTAATTTGTGAATAAATAAAAAGTGATTTCAGGCAAAAATGTATTTATATATGATTTAATCTCTTTCCATCCACGATATGACATGATTATAAATATGGTATAGTACAGCCTCTAGCGTTGATCCAAACATCGTTGTCGTGTTCGTATTCCCAGGTGCCGATTGTCGTTTGACTGGGTCGATTTCCTCTGTATAAACTTGGTTGACATCGTACCAATCTTTCTTTTTGCAATAGCAAAAGCATACTGCGTTGTAGACGCAGTCACCACCTCTGTGATAACCGAGAGATGCGCAGAATCTGTCACACTTTCCAGTGGCTGAGCAAAGACCAAGATCTGGGGCATTCTGAGTATATAAACGAGATGAATCTTTAAGTACATGTTGACAAGTCATTTAAGTTTAAATACGAGTATCAAGCTCACCAGTGGGCAGTAACATTGGCATTTCGTGGCGAGTAAGCGGCCAAAAGGTTTCCCCGCTCTCTGACACTTCCGTCGGCACACCTTTTTCTCGACGAAACCAGGCGCATACGACCACCTTGTAAGCTTATCAAGAACGTCGTCCACACTGAATGAAAGTTCTTCGGTGGTGGCATTAGCACGTCCACGAGTAACCTTCTTAGTATTCGTGTCAAAAGGTTTTGTACTGTTGACTTCAGAAATTTCCAGGAGAGCACGGGTTAGAACATTATCCTATCACAGATATGAATGATAAACAAAGTATCAAAGTTGTACTTATTGTAGATCCAAACGAAGAAGCACTAAAATAATTGAAATTAAGCATTTCTACCGTTTTTACTGTAATTCCTGAATCTGACGTTAATAAGATCAATATAACCGGGACCGAAAAACTCCACGACATAATTAAGTCGATGTATGCTTCGATTGAGGACGGTTCTTTTCTTGGGAATTAAGGAGAGCTTGAAACTTCCTCGAAGTTTCATGCAGCTCATTTTGTGTTTCATTTACTTACAGTGATCTTCGACGTTGACATATATATAAGAAATATCTAGAAAGAGAAAGTGGCCTGCCGAATAAAGGGTTCGGGACTCATTTCCAATACTTTCTCCGTACATAACGGTAAAAGTGGTGGATTTAGGTCATAAAAGGGCTACTGTAGAGCTTGTCCCGTTGGCGGTGGCTATATAGGAATTATTTTCTTTCATGCCTTCGTTTTCATTCTTCAATCTCTTGTGCGTTTATATATGATCACATTTAATAAACAAAGTCGAATCGTATACAAGCATTCAATGACAGCACCCAACAAGATTTTTCTATTAATAGAATGGCTACTTTTATACGGTGACATTTTTCAGTAGGGGTAAATACACTTTGCTGGTTTGGTTATATAAGCATTTACATGTTCTTTGAATTCAGGATATGTATTATCCACCTGTCATTCACCAGCAACTATACTTTTACTTTCAGCAGACTGCAGACTTCGGGTCATTTTGATAATCCAAATAATGCACCAATTTATGCGTGTAAAATGATACAATCTTTGTTTCTTGTTACTCAGAAAAAGTTTGGAGTTGCATGGACTTTATCCAAGATATTATTATGACATTTGATGGCTTGATGGCAATATTATTAGACGAATCTCCAAACTCCTTATCATATTTCCGATATTCTATACTAATCTTAATGGGGTTCCAATGAATCAACCTCACCCACGTCACCACGAAATTTCTATAGAGCACATGGAGGAGTGACTTCATTTTTCGTTGCTTGTAAGCAATTTAATAATAAGTTTACCAGTTCTGTTCATGCAATTCAGTCTGGATTCTTTCACAATGTATGAAATTTAAGCCTATACGTATCTACGTCTTTCTAACGCTACTTATGAATTCAGTACGTGACAAAACAAAACTTGCATGCTAAACATTTGCGCAAACTGTCAAAGAATCGTGAAAGATCATTGTTTTCTTAAACTGCAAAATCGCACAGCCTTCTTCCAAGTAAATATCATTAATATTTTATAAACAAGATGCAATGATCTTGATATTCTCAGAAAACACAATCAAATCATGACAAAATGACATCATCCATATGTAGCTTTTCCGAGATCCGATAAAAATGGAGGGTGCCACATACACAATCAGTTTCAATCCGCAGGCCATAAAAAGCAGGTTGGCAGATCAGAGTTCTTTCTGCTTCTTCCTGAAATATACCAGACCTTACGTTGAAACCAGTCTACTAGATTCTTTCGCCAAATGGTATTACAAATTTCAAAATGCATTCGAAAGTACTTATTTCACTCATAGTGTTGGTTTCCATATGTGGTGCAATTGAAGCAAGGTCCGTGGTGACTTCTGGTAAGAAAAAGTCATACGATTATTGAGCATATTATTTGTACTCGTTACCTCTACAAGACCTAATTTCATCTTAATTTGTATCAAAGAATCCGAAAATGACTGCTCCCCGAACGTGACGATAAATCAGTTGAAGGCGCTTGCCACCAATATATCTTGCCCTGATAACGATGATCGTGTATTCTGGGAAGCAGCATGTAAATGCGTTGTTGACGACTTGCCTATATCCGAATGCCCTTTGTGCCGTGCACCCAGAGACGTTGACACAACAGTTCAAAGTTCTGGCAGCAGTGAAACTGGAGGAACACATACATTTACGAATGGTCCAACGGAGACGACTACAGGATTGAGAAACGAGCAAAATATGACCGACAATTTGGAATTACGTGCAAAATTACGGACAAATTCACACAATAGCAGCAGTAGCGTGTTAAGTAGTTCGGCCAACTTTATTCGATTCGGAAAGTAAATTAAATCATTGGACTCTGTATTCCAAAAAGGACATGCAGCATATCCCATAATGTTTTAATCATATAGCGAATTACGTGATGATCATTACTGAATGATAGATTTAACATGTAATGGACATAACAATGGCTTGTTGGTGTCAATGCAGCTTCCAGAAGCAATAATGGGATAATAATAGTCAGTATCCAACTCCCTCTTTCTTCTGCCTGCTTTGGTGGTGAAATTCATTATTTTCCCATATCTGGCTACACGAGCTGGTCTGGGGAGATCCCATGGGTATTTTGACTCGAGACGGCTGGAAGCTGCACAATACGCCAAATTTGCCTGGACTTCGATTTGATTTCCAAAAAGTCCACTAAGTGAATTCGGTGTTGTTTTGCCGAAAGTCCTGAAAGCCAAAAAAAAATCATTAAATACATCACAATGAAATTTTGACCATTAAATAATTGCGAAATGTTTGGTGAGCCAACCACAAATCGTTCATTTGGTTCTGAAACAATGGCATCATCCAAGTCGTAAAACGATGATGATCGTTGAAAGTTCGATTAAAATACGAAAAGCATGCAGAATGTGCGTTGAAGAAGACTTTCCAAACTGTTTCCACTATAGGATCCCTATCTCTTGGCGCCCAGTCTTCTGAAATGGTCAACTCGACGATCGTTTCAAATGCTGAAAAGTTCCCGTATACCTTGCCCATCGCAAAAGAAAGAAACATTTGATGCGGTTAAATTTGGTAATCAAAGTTTTAAAATTAACTTTGAAACTCTCCTGCTCACCTTTCCATCACAGTCTGCTTGTGTGAAGTTAAATGGTGCTGACATGCGTTCGCACATCCTCAAGGAGTCCAGTACACGTCTGAAACCCTTGGGCTTAAAAGAAGTTTCAGGGAACTTGAAATGAATTTGTTGTATTCTAATAAAAGCTGCAACAGCAAGGTCTATAAATTCAGCTTTGACATAAAAGGGTGGACATGTTTTTTGAATGATTCGCTTGGAAATGTCAAGAAACTCGTAAACCGGATTTGTGTACGTCACTTTTAGTGGGTCAAAATAAGGTTCCTTCGTTGGTTGTGTGTCCTCAACGGATACCTTCTTCTCGAGCCCAAGCAATTTATCAAGTTTCGCATCCACAAAATTCCATATTTCAGTTGCAATGCTGTCAACTTCCGCTGTCTTATTTTCCGCTGTGGCATTAAAGAAGTCTTCATTGTCCATCGGTAGCCAAATGGTAGAATTTCCACTTGGGGATGTCGAATTGTTAGCCGATGAGTTTCCATTTCCATCATCCTGGCCGGGAGCACCAAAGAAAACTCTTCCTTGCTGTTTAGTATCACGCTTGACTCGATCCTCGGAGCCCGACCCTTCTTCGCATAGATCCTCATTATCTGCAATTGCAATGCATGTTTCATTTGGCAAAATTACTTGTTGTAATATCCCATAGTGCACATGTTACTACGATGATTGTATTTACATACTTCCAGTTCCGAACCGATGGCATTCATTTGGATCCACGAAATAATTGTAAGTTTCACAACCTCGCTCCACCCTTGCGACGGACCACGCACCGCCATCAGAATTGGAAAAATAGCAATAAGACTCTGGTTCCGATATAGACAGACAAATTCTGGTTCCAGATTCTTCAACTAATGTCCACTCCGAGCCAGTTACCAGCTTTGCACCATTGTCAACTTGCTGGAACGAATCGCCTTCCAGGAACGTGACAACTCCATCGGCACTGAGCAGTGCTAAATCCTTTTTGTCTCTCAGTAGCTGCACTGCTTTCGATGCCTGATGAGAAGCATTTCGAACCAAGTTATTAACCACCCTTGCCATCGACAAAGTTAAACTTTAAACTGACAATGAATGAGAGCATACTGCATAGAACTAACCGTAACATCGGAAAGTTTAACACAATGATTGTTTACTCCGCCGACCGTAGTGGCTTCGTTACAAGAATCATATAAAATCCACCTGCGGATACAATTACAAAAAAATTATAAAGAAGGCAGGGAATATATATAACTTACGTACTAATTACGAATACTTCAGAACTTACAGGCCGTTAACGCAGGCGCAGTCAAAGTGCATAGGACGACTAAACTCAACGCTACATGTATATTCATATATTTCAGAGTCTTCGTAAAATCTTGATGTCAACTTCGAATCCACATCGCCTAAAGCAGTACTGATAAATAATGTTAAGCAAACAAATATCAGGACCATTGTTGCTTTATTAAAAATTTAAAACTCCACTTTTTAGTAAAATCTGCTTCAATTAAGAAGTAATATATGCACGAATTAACTTGGATTTACAAGTTGTGTCAAGTAATAAGTCCCAAAGTTGCAAATAAGCTTTCTGTGCAGATTCGATTAATTATGATCCTTCAAGGTCATGTTACATATTGCATCAATTTCATCTTCCGATTGCAAGATAATGTTATAAACAACAAAGACGGTTTATGGCCAATTGCATCATATCGGTTTGTTGAGAATATGGAAAATATTATTCATTTATTTGAGATTGAATTGTAAATCGCAATATATATGTTTTATGGTTCCATATTGCGCAAGTACATATATTATTGAATTGGAAATGATTTTCAAGGTTTGTGTGTGAATATTTTTGTGTAATATACATTAAAACAAAGAAATCATGTTTCCTTCATTCAGCGAGAAGTAAAACGATAAACAAATTGACAAATAAAAGGAACCAACTGTGAGTGATCTTCAATGTCATCTATTCCTCACTCCTTACGTTTCCCGTACAAAATGAGTTCCTGAAGCGGTGTGTATCCTCAACACGTGAAAATAGGTAACCTACTAAACTTACTGAATGCAACCGTGACCTTTTTCCTCGACTTGATTTCATCTCAACGTATCTCCTAAAACGATGAGGCGTCAAGGAGGAACGCGCGAGATGCTCTCCGCTAGTGGAAGTGAGCCTGCTTTGCAAAATAGGAATTGCAGTTCTTACGATTTGAGGAAGGACTTCCCTTTCATTTTCATCTTCACGATGCTGCACAAGTGCAAATCAACTTTTTGGGGAAGGTGTGTGGTTGTTGGAGCACACATGGTGTAATGTAGTTTATGTCATATCTTGCAATTTGTCTTCCTGCGCTATGCTGTGCAATTTTTTTGCCTGATTCGTCACTGGCCATGTGCTAATAAAAATTTGTCCTAAAATCGTGAGATGCGTTTTATATGCCTAATGAATTGTCCGCATTAATAATACTAACGCTTCGATTTCAAACCATTCGTTGCAAGTTGTTGCACACATTTGTCCATTTTCTCTAAAATTCATACCGTTCAGCACTTTGCTCAATTTCAAGCTCAAGGAATATATTGAAGTTGCATCATGAACACACCACTGTGTGAGCTAATGCACATTTTATCCCATGATTTACTAATGTTACTAATTTTTTGGTTGCATAATCACTTCATTTGAGCGTGCATGTTTCAAGATTCTTGCTCTTGAAAAATTCAGAGAGCTTATATTACGTGCCTGTATAAGTTTTTCAGCCCTGACATTTTATTACATAACACTTTAGTTGCCTTCTTTTCTTTATCGGCTACCAAAATTTGTAAGTGATAAATGGCTTGAAGGTAGAAATACGTGTGATACCTTATAATTGATATTATTTTTGATGACGACCACCGTCACCGTAAATTATGCCACTATCACGCATCCCAACTTTTCGCTCTTCTTTACATGTCCACCTCGTCGACACACAACCGAGGAAAGGGAAGGCAATGAAATTAAGCCGCACACCCCCAATTAGTATGCATGTTCATAAAGGAAACACCATCGACATTCTATTGCCTTTTAGGCATCTATATGCATTTTCCTCATACGTGAGCAAAATGTATCAGCAATTTCTTGTTACGTTTGCGGATTAGTTATGCAGTCAAATTCATAAAAAAGAAGAATATGTTTTGTGCAGCCAAACATGTGCTTACCTATCTGTAGAGATTGGTTTGTGCTTGCGCATGCAACAAATAAGAACTTGGACACTCTTTCAGGCTAGTCTACCTTGGCAGAGGTAACCCAAATTTCATCATAATGTAACTGAATGCAACAAAACAAACTGGTTATTATAGTCCAAGCGATTCCAATATAACGTGCAGCTCCATGATAATGCATATACTATTATATAT
>JAQFZW010001071.1:0-34071 GCA_034687055.1 Heteromurus nitidus
GTGGAGATGGGAGTGGAACCCGGTGAAGGGGATGGGAGTGGAGTGGGGAGTGGGTACAACCCAAATGCCGACCACTGATCATCATCAAGTCATCGTAAAAGCACGTAGGTTGTAGGTTCATGTTCAGACAACTCCACAGGCACATAACGCACGCTATCTCTTTTCCTCTCCTTCTTTCTCTTCGATTCTCTATGAAAAACATGTATTATTCACAATGAAAGGTTTGAGGCACGGGATGGAATCATGATGATGATGTGAGTGAGTGTGTGCAGAAATCCGATTCCGTTGGTTTCTAGCCACAGACAGATAACGGCTGAGGTAGAGAAAACTGCAAAGCTGTTGTCCTTTGCTACTTTTGTTGTAACATGTCAGTTACATCAGTTTCAGCGTTAGAAACATATACGCACACGTGTCGTTATCATTCAACTTTGCTCATAAATAGATGTTCAGAAGAGAAGAGGAAAACAGTTTCGTTTTCAGGGGAAATTGCTTTGTGTGCAGTTTCAGTTTAAAAGTTGGGGGTGCTGTGGAGCATGCAAAGTGCTACTTGACTTTTGATTGGAGTAGATCAGAGTTTACAACGCTCGCTAAAAGTATGTAATGTAAAGCACTTATTTGAGTACATGTAGATTACTTTACAGTACACCTTCCGGGCCCAGTCGTAAGTTTGCCATTTTAGTAAGAATCCCCAATGTAAAGCATGGAACAAAATTTGAAATTCCATTCCTCGCCTACAAACACAGGCATGTTGTGTGGTCGGGTGACCGGGTGACAATTGATTGTCTAAAGTCGTATCAGTCATTGGGGAGTTGGAATATAAAATAATTTTAGGCTTCACTTCATACTTAAAATCTAGTAATAAGTTACATTACAACTATGGAAAATTTACTTGCGCTTTGTGCAATCAACGTTTTTGTTAGTAATTAAAAATATAAAATTTAAAGCTATGTTCTGCAAGCAGGAATGTGCTTCAATCGTAATATAGGAATTTGAATAATATTCCAAACTAATTCAGAGCACTGCTGCTATCTTATCTATAGTTTTGTATCAATTAGAGCGCAACAAAATTACATCGTATAATGTCGTCAAGTCATATCATTTACTCCTGTAGTAGGTAAGCGTGTATACTATTTCAGAACATTGGTTATTTTTAATTTGAAGCATCAATAGGTTTCTAACTGTTTAGATAGCATTTCTATATTCTCGATTTGAAGTTAAGTACTTTCGTAATATTTTTATGAATACATTTGCCAGGTGTTCTTACGTCATGTGCATTATAGGAGAGTCGAATTCCGATGCTCTTTCCAAGTTATGTATGACAGTTTGAAGCTTGTTTCATGACACTTGTGATATTCTGAGCCTAACAAGGTTACCTCATTTTACAAATGCTTTCTTCATTTCACGCACTTTACTGCTTTTCTACGAACATTTTCGGAAATTGGACCACTCACGATCAGAGAAAACATGCTTATAGGCTAAAAAATACCAAAAATTATGCGTACGCGCGTTGGACTCACAAATTACGTTAGTGAGTGTAATGCGATAAAAATTGCGATTGTGACCTGAATCTTGCAACAGCAGCACCGCCACACATGCCAACAATGGCGTGTTTAAAGTGTTGGCAAAAATTGAAGCAGTTTTCTTAGTTTGACTTTAACTTTAAGGATCGACCATATCAAACTATCCACAAAGTTTGTACGTGTGTACGAACATATCTATATCTTATGTGAAATGCTTCCATTTCCAGTGTGTGAGTCACGTAAGACGGGGAACATAAAATTACACAGAATGGAACAACTTAAATACGAATTTTGGAGGAAATAGTTAGAGAAATAGGCACTTTACGAGACATTCTCTTCTCGCTTCCCTTCCCCCTCGCAATAGTTTTCGATCTACTATACGAAATACTGTCATCGTCATTATCGCCACTATCATCATAAGTTTGGTTGGAGATGAGGTTCTCTCCTATACGTTCCAGTCGTTCGTTTCTTCCCTTCTTCCCATTGTACCCCTACGCTATCTTTTTTGTGTTCTTCTGCCAACAGCTTCCGCTATATATGCTGTCTCAATTGACTAACTAATGACCCATTCTGCCGAGCCTTTCCATCCATTTCAATGACCAAATTACGACAAACACTCAACTCAACGCAACCCCCTTCAACCACACTCTACTCTGCAAGAACTGGACAAACGCATTCTAGAAAAAAAAATTCCCAAGGTACAAAGTACAGAAGAGCATGTTCCCTTTTTTCTCATTCACAAATTACCTGACAAGACAAGCACAAGACGGACACTGCCACGTTCCCTCTGTCACAAAGGAAAGTAAGCAAACAAGCAGATAAAGAAACACGCACAAAGCTTACGTATATAATACGAATGTCACTCTTGTTCGTTTTGATGTCTCGATGTGTCTGTATTTGGCATCACGCATTTACTGATAACTCCGACGTACATAAAAGAGATAAAAACCTGAGACGCATGTTATTAGATTACATTACAAACACCACCACACACACGAGAGAGGAGAGATCGGAAACGCAAACAAGAAAATTGTGACTGAGATGGCATAAAGGAGGAAAGACAAGAAGACTGTATGTGATATGCATAACCCTCGAAAGACATGTGATAAGAAGTGGAAAAGGATAGCGTGTTGTGGGTTCCAAGTCGTATTTCTTGCTTACAAACTCGCCTATTCTTTGAAATGAAAGAAACAACATCTCTTCTTCAACTTTCAATTTCTTTTCTGCCAAAAAACATGCTGGAATTGTGGAAGTAAGTATATTTTCTATTTTCTTAAAGGATACCTACACAAAACACAAAAGCGGTAACGTAATCATTGGAATGCCCTCAGCTGTAATGGTGCAATCATCAAGATAATCCTAATGATGTGCCTTGATAAAGCCATAATATCTTCTTCCCTTTTCCCCACCCCACCCTACTCGGATTTTATTTACAAACCGAAAATATCGGGATGGGATCGAAAATATATATCTTCTCTCTCCTTCCTTCCTTTTCCTATTTTCCATATTATTCCGTTTAGTTTCTTCCTTTCCTGGAGAAAATAATGTGGAAATAAACTGGGAATGGAACAATGCAAGTGGAATAAAAAGTTGCCCAAATTTACTGCGGTGCATTTTCTTGTGCAGCCGCCGTCGTATAAGATGCATCTCCGTGGCATGTGGAAGGAAGAGGTAATTCAATGAAATTTCTCCGGTTTGTGTTTAAGGGTATAACAATAAACAGGTAGTTAGAGGAAAGTGTCCAGGAACAAAAGGTATATATTATTTGGATTCATTCATCTTTGTTCCTTCCTCAAGCTTGCACACATTGAACATTCATTCTCGTTGCACTCTCTCCGTGCACTTTAGCTTGAATGCGTTATGAGAACAAATGCAGTTTTCCCTTTTCCAGGATCAAGGAAAAGATGAGGGGAAGGAGAGTAGTAAATTGAAGACACGCACTGAATGCATTTTCACTCTCCATTCTCAACGACGTGTGAGATGCAGCCAGGAGCTGCGTTGAAAACGCATACAATGCAGTTCATGATAATGCAATGATGCTTCATCTCATAAACAATTCATGAGACGGATAAATACAAGCAATGAATTGAATGCTTGGTCGAGAGAGAAGACTGTCTTGCAGATGAGAAGAGGGATTTTGTCTTTTGTAGAGAACCTGGAGAACTTGAAGGGGGAAGCGGAAGATTGGTTAGGGGATACTCATTAACCTTCGACATGGCATCTAAACATTAGTGCATTACAGTTTAATGCACTTGTCTACATACATACATAGGCTTTTTGGAAATATATATAACCCCATGCATCCGTATACTTCAGAACTCAATACTTAAGACTTGGGAGATTATTACGAAAAGATGGACCGGGCCGAAGGTTTCAAACAGCATCCTTCCTTAAGCTTGATGCAATTGCGATCTTCATCTTCAAAGCCAAATCGTAAAAGGTTGTAGTATACAGCAGAGGGTTGACTTTTATCTGTAGACGACGTTCGCCTTGCCGTTATGATTACTTCAACATAATCCTCTGGGGCTTCCTCTGATGAGATGAAGGAAATATTGTAGTACACTTGTTCGTACAAACGAGTATACGCACACTCTCTTGAACCGTCAATGCAATGATTAATTTACGATGAAGATGATAAAGGTTGAAATAATTAAAAAGTCCTCATCGGCTCCTGTGCACTTAACGAAATGGAAATGGAAGTTCATCACAATCATCTCTTCCTCTCCCAACACATGCGCATCAAATTTGATTTCATTTTCGATAAAAAATCGACTGCAAATTACAATGTGCTTTGATGCAATCATTAAAGCGATTTCGATTTTGTCTCTTGTCTCATCAATCACGAAGTGGAAAATGAATGGCCGACATGCGATTCGAGAAAACAATGCAAAATGGTAATCAAAAGTGTCAGTTCTGTTTCAAAACCGTAATAATATCATCGTTGACCTTCTCATCCTCTACTCTTCAAAAGCACTTGAGGCGGGGTGTGTGCGTGCAACGAGCAAGGAAGATATTGATTGCAGATATGTCGTTGAGTTTCAATGAAAAATATGATCCTGATCTTGCTCGTTTCATCTTTTCTCTTGTCAAGACACGATGCACTTAATGTTCAGTTCGATCTTTTATTGTGCAAAAAAAGGGGTGATTGATTCATGTAAATTAGTCACCGAGAGAGAAAGAATAAATGTAGTTTAAGATAATAAATAGTACTGTTGTGCATTGTTTCATCCATTTTTTTCTGTCTTGACCAACGGCCAGAGTGGCGCATAATACACGTGCAAGAAAAATGAGGTTATTCAAGGAGAGCATGAAAAATGGTACTTATTTTCTTGCAAACGAAAATCCCGTTTGCTTTCGTCAATACACCCATTTCTTCCCAAGTTGATGCGTACTTTGCGATTAATTAATGTGTCAAGAAGCAAAGTTCATCATCATCATCATCATCAAGAGAAAAAATCCGCACAAAGTAGGTAGTTTAATAATCAAAGGTGATAATTCATCAGTCACATCACCGTTCATAATGCAGGCATTTATAAAACTGAAAACTGCCTCGAGAGGAAAAGATGACAGTTGGCGTGCATAAGGCATGATTAGCGGTTGAATATTGCAGTCATCGGGAGGAAGAGATATTATATTTTTCCTCATCTGACTTGATGAGGATGACCTCGATGCTCCATTGGTCAGCAGATCCCCTCGTGTCATATTCACTGACCCTGTCATCATACAACCAGCTTTGGCGTTTATCAAGAACTCGGACAAGCGATAAGTGATGATGACGATGCGATAATGTGAAATTCAAAGATGAAAGTTTAGATGATGACGGCATTTTTCATATGTTTACTCTTGAAATGGAATTTTTCAGAAACGGATTTGCACGTCAGAGAGATCTGTAAGAGTACGTCTTAAAGTGTTCAAGGATTCTCAAATATTGGGCGAAGTCTAAGTAAACCTATGCAAATCTTCATCCTGTTTTCGCTATTGTCATGTCAAGAAGGACGCAAATCCGTTCTTTCTTTCATCCTCACCTTAATAGCTGCATGCCGAGATGAGCTTAGGAAAATTATTACAAAAATGGTTAAAAAAGCTGAGTTTCTTTAAAGGTACGAGAGACACGATTTGCTCGCAACCTTTCTGACTGCCAACATCAGTAATATTGAGGTGGAGGTAATAGCTTTAAAACCACGTAGGTATTTCATACCTGGAAGGAATAAAACGGTTATAAACCCAACCCCAACTCTCAAGTAAAACAGCACGAAAAAAATTGCATCCATAAAAAGGTTTTATTTGTTCGTTTGACCATCATAAAGAACACATAAACCGCGTCGTGTACTTTAGTACTTTTTTTAAAAGTTTGTGTTATCTTCTTATATTCCTTGTAGATCTCTGAGGATTAACAAGCCGTAACTGGTATTAAAACATCGAACCGTTACATACATATATAAATACTATGCACATTTGCGAGATGTGTGTACCTAAAGAAAGAAACATAAATGAGAACGTGTGTCTGGGTTGAGGTGTCATAAAAGACGGCTTCCTCAGTCTCTGTTGTCTTGAGTTTAGCTTGCAAATTTAAGCCATTTTGTCGCTCGTTGTTGCAAATCCTTGTTGCAACATTGCACCCTTTCGCCACAGGCGACAACATTAGGACAAGCAGCCCACCCTGCTCTCATCTCAATGATTTTTTTATCTACAACTCACCAAATCAAATAGCAACAATTTATTGGGATTTTGAAGATTGTAGAAATATTTTTAAAAAATGTTATGCGAGCTGGTTGACACCCTACACCACAGATAGAGGTAGGGTAAGGTCAGCTTTGGGCTGGTAATTCTAGTCATGTTTCATGCTGGTAGATTTTAAAATACGCCAATAAAGGATTTTTGGTAATTGTTATTTGCATACATTTTGTTAATGTGCATAGCCGTGTGTGTTCTCCGTTTCTTTCTTCATGTATGAAAGTACGAATTGAAAACCGGATAAAACACCGATGTCGTTCGCCAGCAAACAGGCACCAAACAGCACGTCACATCAATAAACCTGACTTTATGACTTGTGACTTGACACATGCACACATTTATTACAATAGCAGCTCACACCAGACTGTCTTTCAGTATGCTCTGAGGGAGAGCATTAATTGTGACAGGAGCAGTCGACCCGAGGAAAGATCCTGTGAAGAACAAGTTTTTTCTTCTCCTTCTGTAATTGACTACACAGGCTTGGCTAACAAAAGGGAGAAATTCATTAATTATGTAGAAACAATTCATGTTCTTCATTCGAACACTCTAGCCATATTGATTTCAGCGTGATTCTGAAAATGGACAAATCAAGCGAAGACGAATCACAATCACGAACACATGAAACAACAGAAGATGAAGTACTTTGTATGGTTAGAATTAAAAAGATTCTTATTCACTTCTGTTTGACTTATCACGCAACAACATGCAATATTTTAGTGAAATGCGAGATTAGCGCTGTAAAATATGCACGTTAAAAACTGGTACAAAAAGCTGAGCACGCCATCAGCGGGTTATCTTGTGAGCTCACAGCAGCACTCCATTAAACCATTTTAATTTAATTGCTTCGTTGCATAATGCGCCAATAAATAACACCTCTATTTTGATCTTAACATGATAATAAAAACCAAATGAGTTCAGAAGTTCGATTTTCATTATTATTTGAAAAAATGGAGAATTGTTCGGTTTTCAGGTGTTCCTTTTAGTGTGGCGTAATTACGATCACATTTGATGCCCCAATATTTCATTCCAAATTGCCTAAACCAATTAGGTTATGATAATTGACGTATATCATAAATCCGTTGAGGTTAAGAGCACTTTTCTTCGCACTCATTTACCTTCACCATAATATTCCATTTACTTTTACAATTACGCATCTTCCTATAATAATATACAATTAAGCAGAGTCAAGAAAAGTGATTTTCAGCGTTGCGGCTTTTTTAAGGCGGATAAGAGGAAGAGAAGAAAGGAAAATGGTTATTCAGCCACTGAATATTTTTTTTACCTGCGACAGGTGAGAGCTTTGTAACCACAGCCCATCTGGTTTTCCACTGAAAACAATAAAAGTTTCGTTAGTGAGACTCCGTCATTATTCCTTAATAGGAACAATTTTCAGGATATTACTCGAGGTGGTGGGGTGTGACAAAGTGCAAGTGTGCAACTCACGTATTTTATTGCTTTTTTCGCTTGCACTTTTTTATTGAACGTAGAGAAGACGAAGAAGAAAAGTGTGTGACAAAAACTTGAAAAGGAGTTTCCGTTTCAATCATCCGAGCCAAAACATTCTTCGAAATCAAACTCGTATATTTCAACGCAGCTCAATTTATACCATTTCAGGTATATTGACGTGAGAGCAGGTCTTGTTCACTTCGATTCGATCCGTCACTACATCAAACGAACTGACTGAAAGTATACCAACTTGAAGTAGAAAAGAGAAAATGTGTAGATACCCAGAAGAAGTTAGGTTAGAAGTCATGAGATGCTTGCTTTCTATATAGATCTTATACCATGTTCAAATATTCTGTGGGTGGGAGTGGGGAATAAAGTAAAAGTGAGTTCTCACAAAAATATAATAAAACGTTATGGCTCACACTAGCGTAAAGCTACACTACACATACACCTTTCCATATATCAAGAGATATGTAGAGATTGTTAGGAAAACTGAAGTCCGTAGAGAGAAAACTAGCAACACTTCACTACGGAGTAGGTATACATTTTTTTGTAAACTGTTGGTAATTCAGAGATTCCCTAAAGCTCCGAGTAAAAGTTTGGGTTATGATCCGTAATAAATATTTGTACATTTCCGTAGCCCACCAAGGAATACGAAAAATTGGGAAATACGGGGAAAAGAATTTGTTTGTATCTCTTTTGAGTCGGCACATACGCAACGATATTTTTCAAAGAAAACTTTTTTTTTCAAAGGGTGGGATTATGTTAAACGTATTCAGCAAAGTAGACCTTTTACATTTCTATATTATGCCAGTGCAGGCCCTACCACAGCCAGTACCAGTGTAAGTTTTTTTTCAATCTCTCTCCCACTCTCCAGACAGGAAGCTTTGCACACGCAAGATGGAAATGAGATGCATCCTCCTTATCCTTTTACTTTTGGCAGTCTTCCTAGTTCTCACTTTCCGTTCAAGGATAATCTAAACAAGGAGCTGGAGAAGGTAATTTAAATGCAGAAATTCCCTTGCATCGCGTAACGAAAGATACCTTCCGTAAGACTACTGCAGTGTGGGTATCTTTTATCATTTTTATCTCAAAGTTATCCTTCCTCAAAAGGTTGGCAGAAAGCGTACTTTTCCCTTCAAACCAACAGACAAAAAAATTGTCGTCGGAAATACAAGATTGATGTAGAAAGGTAGGGAATCTTGACTATTTGTTCGCAGCTGGAATTCTGTTAAAAATTCAGGAATTTTATTCACGGTGATTTCATTTTGAGCAGTTGACTGATAAGAAGATTTGAAGTTTGTAAACGCATGTATGTGTGTGGTAAAGAAAAAGTTTACACTTTTGCAAATAATACATTTGTATTGTTGGCCACATGGGGCTTTATCTTTGTGTAAAGTGTTTTTTACAATGCATCATTCAAACATTGAAAAAAGTGCATGCAACCTGCTCGGAGCAATTTTTTTGGTCAAGAAAATGATCTCTATAGTCAACGCTCTCATGCTTACATTTTAGATGTATATTACTTTTTGTATATTTTTCTCAATCAGCCAACCATATCTGAGCTACTAAAGCCAAACAAAATGCATGCAAAAAGGTTGGATTGTTTACAAAAGGAGATTTATATGTGAGGTCCTTTTTCTTCCAGTGTAATTGCTCACCAAGTTCAAGATCAAGGAAAATAACTCAACATTTTTCTTGAAAGATGCTTTTACTCAACTTTGTTTGGGCAAGATAGAGTGCAAGGTTTGTACATAAATCTGTTTGATACATTGGAAAGTATGAGAAGCGAACGTATTTCGTTTCAGTAGCTACTTTTTGCACTCTTGGCTGCAAGAGCTGCAATAAACTATCATTATTGCTTGTGGCCATGTAAGGAGGCTTTTTTATTTCATTCCAGCAATTGGGATTGGGATACAATATCGCTTCGAGCGTTATTATTGAGAACGCTTCAATTACATTAGTTATCGTTACGTAGAAAAGTTGTCCATGGAATTCTTTCCAAATGTAGCTACCATAATAAACCATCACGCCTTCGTCTTTCAACAAAATATGCCCTTTCCTTGATATTGAGTTTTTTATTTTGATTCTGGACATTTAATGGATTTTCAAGTTAGTATATTGGAGTGAGAAATGCAGTGGTCTTTGCAATCAATATAATGTGCTAGACAAAACGAAAGATTCACGGACAAATCAAAAAAGTAGCAAAATGATATTTTCTAAAGTTCAGATATTGTTTTTGCCTAAGGTCTGCTGTACAAAAGTTCAAGTTGCACCCAATGACTTCACCTTAATAATATTAGGTCTGAACATGTTTCTCAGAGTATCGCGACAGATGAGCGGATAAAAATTTCCTGGAAATTCTCTTCGATTCGGTTCTACTTCTGACATATTGCACAAGCGTAAGTCATAAATCACGCTTGTTTCGGGACACACGTGGAGCTCATATATGAGACGAAGTATAAGATTTCCTTCAAATAATTTATTATGCTTGAGGCAACTACAACAATAGAAAACACTTGCTACGCTACAACTTTCTTTAGCAAAATGGCGTGATTCTTGTTTGTTAGCCGACAACGCACCTCAAGCTTTTACAAGGTTTGATTCATCATCATCTACGCAGAAAAGTTTTAAGGTCTTTAAGGAGCAAAAACTTTCCATTTTCGGGTAAAATTCGTTAGTGATAAAGGAAGCAATGGAATCATGATAATGATGCCTTTTTGTGCTGCATGCTCCCTGCACTCATTTATTTTGAATAAAACATTTTCAGCATCTAGAAACTTTATTAATGCATAAATTGCCCGGAGGTTCGAAGCAGAAGCTTGTTTGTAACGAAAACCACAAACTCACATGCTAATTTGAAGGAATCCTAACGGTAAACGTAGTTTTTTGCTTGTTTTGGGATTTTGACCATCAATCCTGGCTTTAATGGCACGTGAGTTTTTGCCCAATTACTCACAATTAAAGTTTTAGGAGAGAGAAGCAGTGAAGGCTTTACAAGGCAAAAAAGTAACTTTCGAAGTGATGTACTGTTCATATTTGGTATGTGTGTTCACTGTGCGATATCCTGAATGATCGACATCGGCAGAAAGAAAATGTAATAACAATTTTCGACGAGGGGGAATTAGGTTGTGGAGTAATTACATTTTGTGGGTTTTATTTTTTGTTGGATACTGTCAGTCAGTCGCAGTTTTTGTAAGTGGTATTCATACACCATGTTTTGGCTCGGAGCGATGAATTTTTTTGCTAATTATGGCACACACTTCAGACAAATCCAATACATTTTCATACACAGAGACAGAGAGATGCGGTTCAGTTGGTTGTGCTGATCGTTGAAAGTAATCTTTTGTGCATACAGTCAACACACCAAGGACACCACAGCGAATCTTGAATCTTTGTACATGAACGTTCAGTGTATGAAAATTACCGGATTTTGTATTCAAAAGATTTTTTCTTCTTCAAAAATATATTATAATATAATGTATATTGCAATTACGAGTAAATTACTGACCTTTTTACCGTCACGGAATTTACAATGGCCTTCAATGAGCGAATTGGCGTCAACCATCTTTAATTTAATTTATGTTCCAGGCGGAACACCAATGTACTCCCCAACAAAATATATTTTAAGCGAGTAAAGTTGGACGAACAATTGCTGCAAAATTGGGGAGTAAATTACATCCGCTACAGGTGGAGACGGTGAAATTAGAAACGTCTAGTTTACTTTTTGATGGATTCAATTCACGCAACAAAAGAGTCTCCATGTCCATGATATATAAAGTACATCCAATTTGTGTTACGAAATTAGTCTTGCTTTGATTGTTGAAAGGTAGTGAATTTTTTAAATGTCAAATGACATCCACCCACACTTCATTCCATTATTCAATACGTTTTAACAATGTTTGCATTGTCCTTTGAAAGTGAAGGAACCTGACGATTGGCAATCTCAGCGAAGGAGTGTATCCTTGTTGGAGATTCTTCGCTACTGTAATAAAACAATGTTGATTTTACATGTCCATTTCAGCTTTCATTATATTATTACAGGCCATTAACATGTCCGGAGATGAACAGGTGTAACTTTAGCTGCTGATGAGCAGTTGTAGCGTAAAAAAGAATATCTTGTCCGTAATTATATTTTCCAAAAAAAATTTCAAAATTGCGAACACCGGATTCGACATAAGTTAACCAAATCTTTATTGCGCACAATCACGTAACTTAACCGTACAGTATGTAATTTTCATTGTAGAAAAAATGTGCAAAAATTATCCTGTTTCAATTTGGTGAAAAGCGAGTTTTTAATAATATTACGATCAGTCTTTTACGCAAAGACCGGCGCGTTGGCAGGATGCTGTCAAATTTGATTTGATATAAGTTCGCATCTGTCTGCGGCCTGCGGTATCTTTGCTAAAGGCAACAACACAAATCGGAGAGAAGTGATGATAGTGGTGTGGCTCTGCAGATGAGCTTCGTTTCGATGAAATCAGTTCATCTCATAATATTCCTTGCAGCCGAAAGTAATCCTGTTTGGAGAAAAAATAGTTATAGAAAAATGCATTGATAGCAACAATTGATACAATATATGAAGAGCATCATCATGATTATGATGCTTTTATCGTCAGCTCATCCTAATACACACCGACATCAATGCCTAATATTCTACAGTTTTACCAGCAACAAAAAAGTATTGTTGCTGTTATCACGTATAAAAATTGATCTCAGCTCATCATTCCATTCTCACATTTTTTCTAGCTTTTTTCTCCGCAGCATTAATTTTATGCTTGGCTGGTACACATAAGTCTAGAGTACATGTCCATATGTAATTTTTTGCTGCAATGCAACAGTGCATTAGGTAGTCGGGTCGGGTCTGACTGGATAAGAGCACAGGCTCCGATTTAACAACAGCAGATTCAAGGAAGATAAAATAGGTCCATCATCATCGCTCCCTCTTTTAATGGATAGCTCTCAACAAAAAAGATTATTTTGTATTCACACTGTTTCGCATGCAATCCCAGAAGTTCATTGTGATGTAGAGTTGCAGAACTGGCGACCGCGACTCATCCGCTCCCGAGGAATGAAAGTGATGACGATGATGTAAGCACAGGTGTGTTCTTACAGAGTTTCAATCAAAGCAAAAAACCTCTACAACCTACCTCATGCATATCTATACTCTCTTTTATAATATTGCAGTGGTCTGTATCCTGTAGTTTTCACAGATAATGATATTCTATGTGCTTGTATTTGCGCATTGTATATTGTGCGAGTAGAAGTTTTTTGAATGAAATTGTAAAAGAAGATTTTTTTATTGCAACAATGTGTCTACGTATATGAGTTTTCTTGAAAGATTGTACTCATCTTGTATGGTTAAAAGTAGCATGATTTTGTATGAGTGAGACGAAATGACTCTTCACATTGGCATCTTTCTTTTACCTTCAGGAAGGTCATAGCCATCAATTCTGCTCTCTGCTTCTGTGCTTTGCCGATTTTTTTTGCAAATACTTTGTTGACGAAAATAAGTACCTAGCACTGGTTCGTGTTGTGTTATTTTCTTTATATATCCAAAGTATGTATGTTTATTAAAGACAAAATAAGTCCTGCGAAAGTACTAATCATGGGTTTTTACAAGATAATGTATGTATGTAGACACCCTACCGTGTTTACTATGTGTATTCAGTATTTCTTCTTGAAATCGATCCAACTTGCATCGGAATTTTTTTTGGAGGAAGAATCGTGGTTTCAGTTTTTGCTCGTACGATCCATGCGTGAAAATTCCAAGAAAAAAAAATTGCATTATATTTGCCTGCAGGAAAATAAGATCCTTTTTTCGTCCTTCTCCTTCCACGTCACATGACGTAATCACCTTATTTTACAGCTTGGTTCGACGAAGGAAAAAATTCCAAAGTGCGTCTGTCTCTATTTGGCTGCTGGTCGAAAAAATTGAGATGATGAATCGTGAGAAGAAAAAACTGACGAATTGAACTGGTCTGTGTCTGTGGTGCTAGTTCAGAAATGGTTTTACAAAATGATGATAAATGCAAATATGTACAACCTGCTACCACTTACACATTTTCTTTGTACGATTTACGAACATCAAAGGGGAGAGGAGTTGTTCCTTGTTTATTACGACAAGTATATGAGAATGAGGAGAGCAAGTGATCTTACAGTCATTATAAAAAAGGCTTAAAAAGTTTCTTCCACTCTATCATGGCTTGACTTGACCAGTAAAAAATGATTGCCATCAATGGATAATGCGCTTTTTTATACTAGTTCAAAATCACAAAATAATTGCCAATTAGAATATATTTGCAAGATAAAAGAAAAGGAATGGCTATCAAGACGAATAAGTTATAGTGCAAGTTATGCCACTGTTTAATGTTTGTTAAACAATGTGTTTAAATGTAAGCAGTATGATTTTGATTTCACTCCTTCTTGTCTACTTTGCGACGTGATTTCAAACCATGATAACTTCTCACGATCTCATTATTTATTGGCTCCAGTCACAACTAAATGTAATGATTAGAGGAGAACGCACTATCGTCTTCATTGATACAGTTCTCACCTCAATACTCGCACGAAAACCTTCTCAAGAAAAATTGAGATTGAGATGAGTGTTGTGTTGTGGTGCACACACCACCATCAAACTGTGTGAGATCATTTGTATTGTTTCTCAAGCTGTTTTTAAGTGTCCAGAAATGCCCTCAGGAGGACATATTTGCACTAATCTATTTTTCAATTTTTCATGTCTATCAGATTAACGGTTTTTTTGCTACACTTGCTCATCAAGATTTTTTACATTGTCATACGGGCACACTTGAATCAAGTCAAGACTTTAATAAAAATAATGACAAGGGACACGAACTTGAGAATAAACCTTGAAATAAATATTAACATTGAGGACTGACTGCGGACAAAATCACGGTTGTTTGTTAGTTTAGTAGTATCGTGCTCAAGTTTTACTGTATAAAGAGCAATTTGAGAGGAAAAACTTGCAAACTTTCAAAACTGTATTGAGTAGCAAGAGCCAAACCCAATACAATATCGTGTGTCGCTCATTTCATGCTTCTTGAAATTTTGAGAGTTGTGTGTATTGTAAGAGTGTGCGCTCCAACAAATATATCATCAACGTGAAAAAAGATATTCAATCTCGGTCTCCTCATCTCGTATTCTCGTAAAAAAAATTCCAACTTGCAATCATCTTCAGATTTAATCGGAACAACCTTCGATTCACAACCGCATATCAACTACAACGATATTTGATGGCTTTATGGGTTATCATGTTGAGTGAGTGAATGAAGAAGTGCAAATTTTCAGAGAGAACATCTTCCTCCACCCAATGCATGTATGTATGTGCTTTTGATCATTTGATGATGTACTGCAGCTGTGCAAATTGAAAATGAAGAAAGAAATTTAATGGAAATGGAAAATATCATCTTATAACCTTTCAGACTATATCACTGTCTATTACAGCACAGCATCCAATAAATAAATCTATCATCAATTCAAATTTTCTTGAAGCAGCTGATCAAGCTGTTATTCTGAGGCTTCCCTTTGATATATGAAAATCATAAACCTTTCCTTCGCAATCAACATTTTTCTACTTAAGTCATACACTTTTTTCAGTTTCAAGTTTCAGCAGAAGAGCATTCTAAAAACATCTTGTTGACTTGCAAGCATAAGTATGCGAGTTTGGGATGGAGTGATGTGTAATTGTACCCAACAACTATATACTTTTAACTCATCCTTGCAAGCGTTATTGAGAATGAAACTGTTATTTGCATTCATCTTTTGTTCATCTTAAAGAGAGATTATGAGTGGTACTCTGGTACTTGTTTTTTTATCAGTATTTGCAGATTGCAGATGTGCGAGCGAGAGAGTCGAATGCGATTTGTCAACATGATCATTTAACCGTAATAACAGACAAGAAAATGATGATGGTACTTATGTTAGTGTGTTCAGCACACTCGCGAGAGATTCATACATATAAACATTGAAAAACAAACAGACTACTTAATTTAGGCAAGCTGCTTGGATTTGTCTTTGATGTGCTAAAAGGTTTTTTTTAACTAAGTAAAAACCCTTCGTGATTTTACGAGGAGTATGTGCCTACTTTCCTTGCAAATAAATAAGCCATCGCGGATATAAAAATAATAATTTTTTTTATTGCCAAATGAAGGATTTATTATATCTAGAGCATTGTCCTGTATGGGATTGACTACTGATTTCTTATTTGCATGGATGACGCGTAAAAAGATGAGAGCATTTCTTCATTCAATCTCATTTGGTGAAACATATCAAGAACCGCATTTTATACTGCTAACTAATGAATATATATACAAAATTAGACTTGATCTGGTTATCATTTCTTTGATTAAAAAGTAGTTTGTCGAATTTGATTCAATGAATGAAATCATCAATGAAGCAGAAATTGACAGTCTGAACAAAATATTGCAACTTTTGTTTGACTATTAAGTAGATCCTAATTATTCAAGCTAAAATAAGTATGCTTTTCACGTCAACTTCAAAAAATAATTTTTCAGAATTAAAACATAGATTGGCATAGATATCCGACCTGTGTAGTGATTAATTCATTGACGATGATCTGAACTAGTTGACAGTTTTGTAGCCCAAATAATAAAACCATGAATAAACTAATAAACTATTTATGATTGATTGTTTTGTTGCAATGATTGATGGATTTATTCTTATTCGTATGCCTCAAACAAAGCGTGCATTCTAAAATGATCTTTTCGGGAAGCTCACATTGAGCTACGTGGACACGTGAACGTGACCCACAGCTATAATAACTTTAATGACCTTTGAAAGCCTGCATCGGAACTATGTCATCCTCAACTCATCACTGATGCACACAATAAACTGGCTAAACTGAAATATAAAAATTCCATCCAGTCAGACAAAGAGTGATGAACTTACATGATAGTTTATGCACAAACCGTATATGATGGCTTACAGAGCAGACATTCGTATTGCTCACAATTACAATATTCCCATCACTGTCATTATCTTATTTTATACCAGGAATGATATCCTCCTTCTCGTAAATTTTATCTTCCGTACTTTTGAACTTTGAAGACTGGTTTTATAAATACATGAGTCATAATTTCTGTTAAGTTTACATATGCGTATATACCTTTATTTAAAGACAGCCTTTAAGGCAAGAGAAATTTAGGAATGTGAATACAAACATATCAACTCTGCCTTTCTTATTTCAACAAGCTTCGTGAAACGAAACCGTCATCTTTCCTCAGTTTTGAACTCGTTTCAAACTGTCAAAGAAAATACGGGTTTGTTTGTGTACAATATGACGAATAAATGAATAAGTAAATGTCAAAATGTTAAAAATCTCTTTTTCAGGATTAACGCACACAGTTCGTTGGGTTCTTCGAATATGAGCCCATATATGCAAGCACACAAAACTCTCTCACAAATAACGCATGTACTTGTTTGTGTACTTATGTGTGCATAGTTCACATATTGTACAATACTCCCACTAAACTTTTAATGTGGCACATCCTGTTCGTAATATAACAACACAACCCTGCAATCAAAAAATATACTCGAGGAGAGAACAGAAACCCATCATCCTGCTTTGTGCTCGTTTCCCATGCGTTATATCTAAATGCATATGCCTAATATGGTTCCTGTTTTGTTACTAACCCTTGTCAAAAATATGTCTAATCCTGATCCTTCATTTTAGAACACAATATTTATTTACACTTTAACAGTTTCTGAGGGTAATGACTGTGTGCGAAAAATGTGGAAGACAAACCGAGAAGCAGTCAAACATCATGTGAAAAATCATATGATATTTGCATTTATGAATGTAGTATGGCTTATTTTATCTGTTGCAATCATTTTTATGTTATATTTTCCCGTTCCAGGAGTCAGAGTCAGAACAATGAGAACCAGAAGTTGAAACGAAGAAAAGGCATGCCTCGTCGCATACTTAGCATAATATCTTACGATCAGAGCTATGCTTGTTTAAGACAATGCGATAAGTAAATTGAGGTATTAGTCAAAGTGTGGTGGGTGTTTCTACATTCAGTCGCTTTTGTACTCTGTACCAGCCTACCAGCCAATGCGTGATAAGTTTGAATGGTCATACGATAGGATTGCTCCTGTGTACCATGCAAATAATTCTGAGCTGAGATCATTGCGAAAGTTCCCTATACTCAATGAAGGATTCTGACACGCTTCTCCAATTAAGAAGTTATTCGCTCCAAACTGTATTTATACGCAATACTATAAAATGTAAATCTTGTCGGGTTTCATTAAAATAATTTTCACAAGTTACAACACTTTATTCTGTAACTCACCACAAAACGCAGATAAGGTATTTTACTTTATTTCTCGAGTAGCAAATGCGGAACTAGTTATTGACTTTCACTGGAGCGATAACTCAGTCACCACACACAACTACACTTGTTAAGCTCCTTAAACACTTTCTTCGCGGATTACACCCCGCAATAAATTCCCCGCTAATTTATTTACTAACTTCACAGTTTACTATATCTCCAGCTTCTTTTGGCACACAATCAATTTCCTCTCCAATAAATCAAACGAGCTTTAACGGCAAGGTGAGAGTATCCGTAAGATAGAGGGGAAATGCAGTAGTAAATCCAGATGAGCTTAAATTGTCAAAACTAACACATACGCTATCTGTATCTTCTTCACAAGACACATATATTTCCTTCTAAACTCACTCTTGTTTTGAGCTCTAAGTATTTACACATTTCACCATTTCCCGGTATCCTTCTTTCCAAGCACACACCTCCACCACCTCTCACTCTCTCTCTCGTTAGTCCAATTCAGAGCTCTGGAAATGTGAAAATATTTTGCTTTACGCACGTATCTACCTCTAGAGTATTAGGTGAATACACACACGCACACTTTCATCCGTACAAAAAATACGCAAGGAATTTTCCGTAATCAGTCTTTCCAGCAGGCACGAAGCCAAAGCACTTTCGCTTTCACATCCAGTCCAAGAAAGTGATGTGCCACATTAAAGTACTTCAACCGACACACACACACAGAGAATCATGCACCCAGTCCAGAAAGGCAACTATACTCGTCCTTACATTCCATCTGGATATCTGGACGAGCAGACAGAAAATTCAACAAGAAGATGTTCAAGTGGAATGCGCAAGATTTTCCCCAACACATACGCAACATCCAGCCGTGCTCACACACACACGCACGCACTTTCTACGTACTCGTCTCTTTCCTTTTCACGAACACTGCTCCACAACCAACTTCCTATACATCCATTCCATATACCCAACTCAACTTTTTATATATTCCATTTCGTGTAACTTTCCCCAAAAAAGTGCGTAAAGTCCGGAAGGAGCAGAACTCACGATCCAGGAAAACATTGTAATGTAAGTCGGGATGGTATAGTGGAAAAAACAAAGTTTATGCGGGAAAAGGAGTTACTTCTTACTTATGGATCACTCCAAAAAAAATCCTATACTACACAGAGAAGGTTGTGCACATGCAAGGATATATAGTAGTAGCCTACACTTCACGCAATAAACCGCTTACTAAGGCAGAGGGAAGCCCTTTAAACTAGTAAAAAAGAGAGGAGCGAGAGACAACTCTACTCAGACCCGTGTGCACTGCAACATTGTCAACTGGAGACTGACTGGCTCAAGTGAAGAGAGAAGTTGGTTGAAGGAGATCTCGGACGGGGTTTCGTGTTGCTCCGTCCGTACTCTAAGGCATATACGACTGCACACGATGAGACGAGCTCAGAGCCAGAGAGCAGCAGTCAAAGCAAAGGAGTAGACAAGAAATAATACACGGCTTGTGTAAAAAGACGTTCCTTCCATTTCATCTCAACAACATTGGGGAAAATACTTGTTATTCAGGGTCGGAATGGAATAGAACTGAGCACACAAACAGTTCAACATCGTACGCAACGAGGGAGATATATCTTTTATACGCTGCATGGTTTAGAAGTTCCCTACGCACCGTCAAATGTATATGGATAAATGTATATTATTAAGCTTTATACATTTTTCAGCCATATCCCTTTTCCTTCTATTCTCCCAACTTTTAGCTTATGTTTTAGCATGCCTCGTTTTTCCCTTTAAGCCACGAACTGCATTGGATATAACAGCACACACACAACATGACAGCTCATGCAGATCCAGAATCCAGAGAGTTGTGTGTGTGTCCTGCTCCCTTTTTAGTTTCACTTCGCTTCGGGATTATCAAAAGTGCAAAAGAAGGGGGAAGGGGAAGTTAACTTTGGGATGCTCGGAATGAAGGAACCCTTATTTTTCGTTCAGATATTCACGCCATCCTATCATATCACATATTAATGCATATAATAATAAAAAGCAGAGCAAATATCAATGTAGATTCTGGAACTAGTCGAGTAGCATTGTTATTATTGCGGTATAACAAGCCGGTGTGTGCGTAATATTGTATTTCGGTAGCAGATGTTCATTCTAGGGTTAGTTTGGGTCTATGTTGAGACGTATAGATATAGATACACACTACATCCATATATCAATGAACCGCTAATGTACAGAATACGTTTAATCCGCAAGGCAAGCTTGCTGTAGCTTGTGGAATGGAATCTGGAATAAATGAGAGAATTATTGTGTTCGCCTATATCCATATTCCATACACCCTTTTTGCGCTCGAGCTCAAAAACTTTCAACTTCATTCGCAATGCACAAATAAATTTTACATTTTAAAAGGATGCTAAAAAGGCCCTGCCTTCTTCTCATCTTCGGTATTTCCTCCTCTTGCATCCGTTTTCCCTTATTTTATAAACCCAGGAAAAAAGAGTAGAGTGGATCGCGGTTAATAAATAACATCTTGTGAGCTACTGTATGTTCGTGTACATACATCCAGCACTCGTTTGCAGATGGTATATTTCTTTTTGATTAATATTAAAATTCATATTTCCTGTAGCCAGCTGGTGAAATATTACCCGTGCATGGAACTATATATGCTTACCTTTTAAACATGTACTGGAATGGATGCAAGCTGCATTTTCAAGATAGATCGGAAGATGATGAGAAATTGCTGCACTGCATAAAAGTTATGTACTTAAAGGAACGTGTGTGCAGAGTGTGCGGTTCTCATTTCGCTAGAGCTACTTATACTGTATGGTCTCTGCTTTTGTTATAATACACATACAAAGTAAGTGATCCAGAGAATTTAGCCACGCCACAAGGAAAGGCTTCTCCTTTCCCTCTTGCAGTCTTGCAAGCTTTGATGGGATTTATGGTTTTGCATGAATCTGCATAAATTTTAAAGACAGCCATGCGACGCATGAATGAAATTGAAGAGAGTGCGAATGAATGAAAAATGCAACCTCAAGGTCGAGATATTTTGTATCCTGGTTGGTACTGAATACCGAGTGATAGTACATCTTTTGCGGCGGTTCAGTCTAAGTTGCAAAGGCAAACACAATGAATCACGCTCTGCACTGAAAAAGATAAGATTTGACTTATGTATTAGCTCATTTCATCAGGTTAAGTTATGCATCTTCGGTGTTACAGGTTTAACGAAACTGCTAAATTTATTTGTTAAATTTGAGGGTTGTCGAGAGTGTCAAAGGTCAGCTAACCTAGTGTGGCCTTCCTTTCTGTTAAAAATTGCTTTGTTAAGTTCTGAAAATCTGGAATTGTCCAGTGTTCATATTTTACACTAGATCCCATATACATGTTTTATGCAGGTGGAGTTAGGATCAGTAAATCTGTACGAGAGAAACTGCAACTTCCTGAAACAGATTGTGAACAGTATTCTTTATCCTTGCTTTTTTATTTGTCCGTTGTTTCGGTGTCAAAAGCAAAAGTGAAGACTTTTACATTACACAAAGAGAGATTTCAGTGCAGTAGTTAAGACTTTCTATTCTTCTCTGATCCAATATAGATTATGTCCGCCTCCCTCTGGTGTGGCACAACTTCTACATTCTACATTGTAGCAGTCGCACAAAGCATTGTTTATGACATCGTGTTATGGCTCATAAGTATCTTAAAAAGTAAAGGAAAAGAGAAAGTCATGCGTGTCTTTCTCATCTTTCTCTTCAAAGAAAATGCGTATAGAAACCTAGGCACTAGGCACGCACCAGGACATCGTATTTACGCACGACTCAAGTTATGTCTGAGCAGGAAGGAAGGAGCTTCTGGAACAAGTGAAAGCATCATCCAAGAAAACAAACACACAAGTTTTAGTGCGAGTGAAAGTCACGGATGCTCTCAGATCACCTTCATAAACTACAAGTCCACGCCACCCAACTCCAGAGAGAATTACGGTAGGAAGCAAGCCAAAAATATATCGAAAACATTTTCTGTCGAGTTGGAACAAGAATAGAAATCGTATTGTTCGCTGTAGATTTAGAACAATAAAGTTTGAGCAACATCACAAAAGAAATGCTACTCATGACTAGCCGTCAACTTGTGCTGCTGAATTTTTTTCTTAGTCACGGTCCCAAAAATTCACTGAGCTGCATCATAGATGTCTGTTCGCAGTAAAAAAAAGATGTACAGGAAATGCTGCAGTCGTTGCAGTTTTAGGAGAAAGCGATCCGACGAAGATCCATCTTTTAATCATTTCCTCCAGTTTTCACTTTGCCTTCTCCATCTTTTAACTACTTTTTTGGGTTTGCTTTCGTTGACTTTACTAGTCCTTGTGTGCACAAAGGATGAAGACGCATGCCAAAGTATAGGAGCAACATAGAACGGCAATTGAGCTTTTGCGAAAGAAAACATTTCCCAAGAGTTTATTTTACTCAGCCAAGTCAAAAACCTTCTTACACTTTCTTTCTCATCTTAAGCTAACTTATCATGTCTACTTATTCAGCTGTTACTCCCGGAGGACAGAGAGTTGGACGCACTTCATTTTGTGTGGATGTGGCAAATGAGGAAAAAGTTTTTGGTTAGAGAAGATTACTCTATAACAGTTATTATTACGATATGTTCCCTCCATCTTTTCTCTTATAGCCACACTGACATTGCTACGCATACATTAATAAGATATGTCATTCAGCCTCTTCTGCTCCGAGAAATTTAGTGATAATAAGCAGGCTACTTTAGTTTTGAGTCACAACCCTGTCATTTCAACTTTTTCTGACATATGGCCCTGACACTAAGAAGATTGCTAGTTTCATCAGCGAAAAGAAAAAAAGCGATTTCCAGAGAACCGCCTGTTTCAGCCTTCATCCACCAAAGAAAACAATAATAATATATTTTAGTCGCTTGTGCTCAGCTCGTGTCCTCTTCTTCTCGCGAGTCAAAACATAACGCCAGACTTCATTTGCAAAGCTGTCGTCAACCGGACATATCCAATATATGCACCGAGACGCCACAGAGTTCACTCATTCTGTCAAGAATCCTGAAATGCTCGCTGGGGACCTTCAACTTCAATTTCATCTCCGTTCTCCATCTTGAAAAAGTGGTACGGCCAAGCATAATACTCATTATTCATGCGTAAGTAATTTGGCACAGAAAGTCTGAAAAGAAAAGTATGCAGGAGGAAAAAATGTGAAATATCTACAGCTTGTTGAAGAAGGAACGGCAATTCTTGACTTTAGTCTCTTTCTCGGTTTGAACGCAGAAAGTATGTTTTCAATTTCCATCCACGAAGAAAGACGACAGTTCACGTGGCAAGAGAACCCAACGCATATTCTACGCTTTGGGGCTCCAAGAATAAGATTGGAACAGGGACTGCGTAGGGAGTTGCGTGCCATCACCAACCATTCGCCAATCCAATCTTTTTGGAATGCCATCCAAGAAAAACGAGAAAAGATTATGCAATATTTTTTGCTGCATTGTGTTGTTGGGCTTAAACATACCACTGGAATAAGACATGTGCTTTCTATTCAGCTGCAGAAGATTGTTAAAGCCCGTCCCGTCTTACTTGTCTGTCGCAGAATAAGAATGGAATCGGCCACACACACATTTTTTTCCGCATTTGTTGTTTGAGCACATAACAGTCCCCCGTTGTACTTACGTCTCTTTTCTTCTTTTCAATCAGCATGAAACACCTAAAAACTCCAACCAATATCGCATTCACAAGAAAAAGAGAGAACGATATTTTTGTTGCTACAAAACCACTTTTGCCTTTCGGTTTTTGCAAATAATAAATCTTCCCCTTTCCACTCTCCTCTAAGCCCTCCTTTTGTTATCCTCCCGTATTTATGTTTACTCTACGATATTGAGCGTTTATTCATGGCTCTGCTATTCCATTTTCTTCGTCGAGGAAATCAAACTGTGTGAGAGTTGAGTTGAGAGTTTCATTCATTCAAAGCACAAACTGGGATTACATTTTGTACTTTTTTGTATTCTACTTCTTCTTGTAAATGTTTACACCAATTCACTTTTATGCTATAGTGAATCTAAAGGAAATCGGGATTAGAATTGGCATGTTTTGTTCAGAATAATGTTCCATGGAACAGATTGCGACTTCTTGACTTCCTTCCAGATCACGTTTTCCTTTTCGCAGATTCAAGATTCAGAATTCATGGAATTCAGTAAAAAAGTACTTTGGAATGGGTGTTTCCAAAGTTAATGGATTTGCAGGATGAATAGAGGAAAACTGTTCCAATTTTGTAAGTTAATTTGTTGTGAACAGGAATAGAATGGGCACAACGTAATATATGCTTAGAAAGTTTATTGATTCATGCGGCGATTGAGATTTGTATGGTTTCGCAGCCGAAACTTAGGTAAAATTCTTGTTAGAGCTTACTTAACATTATAAGATATGGACGAAGTAATACCCACATTAGAATTTCGAACACAATAATTACTTTCACTCTTTATTGAACCGTTCTACCCTGACTGAGGAAATGATTAACCTTCATTCAGCCCGGTACATCTTATCTATCAGAATAAAAAGCATAATAATATATATATTCACATCTTTTTATCTACTCAGCGTGACATTCTCTCCAAAAAAACGTTGTCAACTGTCACACCAAGTAAGACGCATCAATGTCACGTCAAAGTGTAAGATAATATAGACATATCCAGATCACGTCCTCTGCAAATGCATGTTCCCCCTCTCGATGCTTTTATGAGAGATGAGATCGCTTTTTTACAAGAGAAAACGAAGGTGAAGAAGGAGGAAGAAGCAGCTCTCATCCCTTTTTAACTTGGACAAGAGGAGCAGCGAGCGATAACCTTGAGTATGCGAAGTGCAAGATGCATTTTGGAGAAAATGATGCACACATCATTCAACACAGCACCCTCCCATACTCCCATTTCATTTCCATTCGAGAGTGGAAAGTGTTTTTTCTCTCCTGTCTTGGTGGTACGGTGCATGTCTTCACACAACAATCCCATTACATCGCCCAACATGCATAATAATAACGTGGAGAGTGGAACCCTCGGAGAGAGTGGAATAAGTTGCTCACACACAGGAAACTATCTTTGAAATGGAAGAGAAGAGGTAAAAGTATTCGTTCGGAATTTCCCCAGCCCTCATCTACTCTCCCACTTGGTTAATATGAGGGGGAGGGCAGAGCTCCTTCTACTTTTCCCGTTACTCCCATTCCAAGACGAACTTTTTACTTAATGTATGCATGCATCTATACACTGTCATCTTCTCAAAGTATTCATCTTCATCCAAGGATGTCCCTTGGTTTCTTGGAAAATACACATTTCCTTTGTGAATGTGAGAGTAGGGATGTGTCAATTCATTGCGTTGATGGCAGTACTATAAGTATATTTCCCCCTGAATAATAAACCTTCCTTTTACATTTCTGAGACAGTTATCTATTATTGAAATCCTTCGTGGGGGGAGAACAAACTACATACATAGTCCCCTCAATTTGGATGGAAAATACCTGTGTCACTTTGCTGTGTTCTCCTCACATAAGAGAAATGAAATGCCTATCATTATCGCTCTGCACATCCTCTGATCTACTAAACACCTTACATTCCAAAAATCGGAGAGGAGGTGAAAGATAAGCCAGGAATATAGAGAAAGCGATGATAACAGAGAATTTCTCTGTGACACCTTCCCCGCCAACACATATAGCCGCTGGAATGCACTCAGCATTTGCAATAAAGGAAGGAGAAAGCAAGGGAAAATGCACAATGTGCACATGGGAGATTAACACTTTTATGTGATGTGTCACCTCGAATTCCCACTTGCACAAAATAATAACTCTCCCTTTGAAAATGTAAAAGGCTCATTCAAATTTTCTGCTACAGTTGCATCTTGCATCCACTTTCACAATGATAAAATATACACTTGTGGACTCTCAGGTATTTGTATGCTGGCTATAAATTTCCCATATACTGCTCCACTATTCATATATGCTCACACACAGAACGGATCAAATTCAAGAATCCCGTATTTTTGCTACGAAGTGAAAATGCAGTTTAATGCACCAAGAGAAAAACATTTTTGTTCTTCTCTTAAGCGCATTCATTCCCATTTTGTCAGAAAGCAGGAAAAATACCTTACATCTCTGTCTTATCTCTCTTTCGTTGCACATTGTGCAACCAACTCGATGCATTTGTTCATAAATCAGTGAAAATGTCGGAAGGATGTAAGGCAAAAGGTGGAAAGTTTATCAAGTTCAGCCGTGTGTGCCGGCTGTTGCGTCGAAATGCGAAGAGAGAAACACGAAACACACACACTCCAGAAGAAAGTTAGGAAAGGGGGAAAGCAAAACAATGATCACCAGCTTTATTCCATTTCTTCTGACTTTTTGGTTTTCAGATTTCTTCCCAAAAAAACCTTTCCTTTTTACTCATCTTCCTCACATTCTTCATTTTTATGAGGGAACTGTCACAACATAAAAACGAATTGGTCCATACTATTCCGCCAGTGATTCTGATAAAAGCAATTCTCAATCCTTTTCTACAATCGAATTGTATGGAGAAAGTTGTGCAATAATACTTATATATCCCACCACCTAACATAACACATCGACTCAAGTTTTCCCTTTCAGAAGGCTATGCTATTACGAATACGGAAATCTTACATTTGGGACTATTTACACCGCCATTATAGCTTATGTCATTATACATAACGACTCTGAAGATGTATGTGGCAGAAAGAAAAATATATTAAGAAAAGGAAAGCATTATTCTTATGGGTCTATACATGCAGTAATAACGGCAAGGCACAATGACTTTGAGAACATTCATTTCGAGAAAGAATGGATTACTTATGTTCGCCAGTAAAGCGTGAGAAAGGAAAAAAAGGCGATGGTTTGAGTCACAGGGTTTCCGATTGAGCTGGAACGGAATGGAACCCTGGAATATTTACTACCATTTTCCATGATTTCTCTGAACGACTGACTGACAGACTGACTCACTAAACTTCCACTTCTGGTTGAAGTGGTTTTCACCAAGAGTGTTAAGCTTATGGATATATATATTCCGAGAAATGGTTGAACAATCTCTCTTAAATCTTTTTATAGCTTCCGTTTTCAACAGTTCTCACAAAATCGATTACTTTCGTTTTCTTTGCAAATAATAAAACTTTGTAATCGTAGATGCGGGCCAAACACAAATCAACAGCTAACAACTGTCGAACGGAGAATGCCGTGAATTGACATCAACCAAATTTCGGATTACACATGTTTATGGATCCGACCCGTGGCCGATATGAGGTGTTTTTTGCTCAAAGAGTGAAGGCACTCCTATTTCATGATTATTTTGGACTTTAGACCCAAGCCGAAGTATTTCTTATGTGCATAACAGGAAGTCAATTACTTGTAGTCAGTCATGTCACACAGGGTTTCCTATTTCGTACCCAAAAAAATCCAAGCGAGGAGAAGATAATCTGATATTTGATATACGAGACAGTCGGAACATGACAAGCCTGGCACCGCACCGGCAAGTGTCAGTCGTATTACATAGCTTTTTACACAATATCTCTCCCTCATCTTATATGATTACATTTAGATTTTGATCTATGGCTCCATGATTATATACACAAGGTTGAAGGTAAAAAATAGCTTTTCCGCAATAAACATAATCGATTCACCCAAACAAGAGAACAATCAAATAAAAGTTTTGACACGTGGCAAAGTCATATTCATCGACGATATCGCACCAAGACCGTGCCTAGTATTATTACCCCGTAAATGAAACCTGACAAAATAAGGAATACTATGAAATATAATCTAATAACAATTGCCAGCGGGAAGGGCAGAGATTTTTATCGCTGCCACTTTTGTGTATTGTATTGTGTACCTGTTCCCGGACAAAATATACCTGAAATTTTCAATGAAGACGAATGCGTATGATTTTGTATGAAGCATTTTTCCATTTCAGGCGAGTGTGAGGTGTGGATATATCAGACATCGCAGATGAATTCATTCTTAAGTAAACCTTAAACCTCCCCCCAATGTGTTATTTGTAAGATTATCTAAACTCAATTTTCTAAAATATTTACAAATAATACTTACTGAATTGGCTGCTAAAACCTCTGACGAAATAAAAATGCTGCAAACATTATTGAAAATCTGTAGTTTTAGGACTACAATCGAGTGAACAAATCACCGACTTGGATTAGAAAGTTCTTACTCAAAATCTGATCAGAATAAGTTTGATTTCCATTTCATTCATGCGAAGAGAACGTATGCTTTCTCGTTCAAATGCATTTTTACGTTCTTCATCCACCATTCGTATAATCCAATATTACAAGAAGCAATAGCGTGTTCTTGTCGTACATATGGAATGAGTAAGAATGTGTCTAAATGAGGAAGTGAAGTAGTACATCCAACCTGACAAAGCAAAAGCACTTACGATTAGAACTAAGCAAGAGGAAATCCATGAATTCCCGGAGGAGATGCAAAAGCTAAAGTTTTGCTTCTTCTTTCTTTGCTCCTAAAGAAAATGGAGCCACTTTAACCTTGCGAGCATAAAAGTTTTAGCTCATTCATTCAAGAAAGATGCTTCTATCCAATGTTTCCTTCTTCACAGTGGACATACATTATATCTGCATTTTCTTTCCTTGATAAATACACAACTAAAGTATAGACGCATGTCATTATACGATTATGATTATTACGCTCGTAAAAACCACATCAGGAAAGATGGGCAGAGAAGGTTTTGCTGGAAGAAGAGATTTTTTGCCTTATAAGTGCCCGCCCTGGTTGACGCCTCCACTTTAAGCTCCCAAAGATGGGCTTTGATATCAAACTCAAATCATCATCAAGATAAAAGCATCATCGGAAAGGAGGAACACCCACAACATTACATACGATTTTATTGTAGATCTGGAACACTATCACTTTCATTCATCGATGAAAAAAATATTTTTTCCACTTTTTTCCTGCATTGTCATGCTGAGAAATCAATATTTACTTTAGTTAAATTGTGGGGAAACTTCACGTTCACAATTCACATGTCAGTCGAAGCACAATGGAAGCAAGAAATGTCTGAATATCAACCAAGTTTTTTTGTTGCATCAAACGTTAGACTTGCACGTGTCCACGCATTTCGTATAATGCTGATCATGATCATGATCCGCTGATTCCCTAATGAACTGTATCGATTAGAAACGATATAATAATATGGCAGTTGTTGATAACGAACTATAATCTCTCAAAACTGGTAAAAAAATTCAACCATTTTT
Source organism: Heteromurus nitidus (assembly GCA_034687055.1). NCBI lineage: Eukaryota > Metazoa > Arthropoda > Collembola > Entomobryomorpha > Entomobryidae > Heteromurus > Heteromurus nitidus. The sequence goes on from JAQFZW010001071.1 coordinate 29,274, forward strand.
AGATCGTGTAAAATTTCTAAAGTCGTGTTTTGTAAATTTGTAATCAGTGCAAGAGTGTGCTGCATTAATCTTCAATCTTAAATTGAGACTGAAAATCATACATACACTTCAAAAAGCTGTGAGAACATTTGCTGACAAAGATGACGAGTATAAGCGAGATGGCAAAGGAACTACGGCAAGTCCATTTAATCACAGATGCGGAAGACAATGAAAACGTTGACACGAAACAGAAACAAATCCTGGAGCAAATGACTGTTATGCAAGGTATACAACCACTACAGGTATATTTTATGAACGTTTTGTTAACCAAGAGTTTCTTACACAATTCATCATGATTTAGAACTATAAATGTGCATAATTGTTTGTTCCTCCAAGGCAGCATTTGGGAGTACTCAGACAGTCAGCCATGGTTCATCGTCGGCCTTCACAAGAACAATCCTGGCGCAGCCAGGCAAATTCTCGAATCCATCATGAAAGGCACCCAACCCGAAGAACCCAATCCTCTGGAAAGGCGACGCGGAACCGTCAGCTTTAAGGATGGCGACGAAGCGCAGACTCTACGTGATTCACAAGGTCATTTGATATACACAAATTTCGGAGAAGGAGGAGAAGTCGGGCCAGTTGTTTACGAGAAGGAGAAATGTGATACTGATGATGACGTCTTTGAAGAAGATACTTGCACGTATGGCAAGCGATTCAGTGGCACTCCAGAAACAAAAATCGTCATCAAGAAAACGGTCGAGTTAATTAGTGACATGAGCAAGTCCTGTGAGCTAGCATTCCATGCGACTCGAGCTGTAACTAGATTTCTAACGTATCCAACCCCCTCGGTTCCCTCCGACAATTTCATGTTTGGCCACGCCAAAGGATGGTTGTGGCTCATGCACAAGGGCTTTTCGCACTTCAACCATGAACAAACGGATAAAAAGGATTTAGACGTGTACTTGAAAACGTTTCGGAGGGAAATGAGTCTTTTGGCGAAGGAAATGAATGAGTGCGTCTCCGACCTCCGGGTGTACATGAGTGGACTCAAGAAGCTGAATGTGGCTATCCGAAAAGAAGCGAAATTTTTACAGCGACATAATTCAATTTGGATCTCTCCAATGGTTCATTACTTCCGTTACGTGGACGAGGTAAAGTCAAAACATCAAATCCTCATCGATGTTCATGAAGATCGCTTCTTCCCCACGGATTGGATATTTGAGCCACATCCCTCTCAAACAAAAATCGACTGGGACTTCTTCCACTTTCAATGGATAGACTTAAACAGGGACTGGATTGACAATGACTTTGAAGTCCGTTCCGATTACTCCATTCATTGGACATCGTACACATCATTTTCACCGGATCTCCAATCGGAAATCATAGTTCAACTTATTCATCACTTCAAGGCGCTAATTGAAGAATGTCACCAATTCCACAAATTCAATATTCGGCTCAGCTTCGACTACCAAGAAGTCAAGTTCCTCAACTTTGCGGTGGAAGAAATACTAAAATTAAAAAAGCATCACGATGCCGTTGATTTTATCGCAAATATCACGCGAAAACTGTTTGAAGATCTAGCCCTCCTCGAGAAGATAAGTGAGGAGTACCTGAGCAACTTGGAATGGTTAGTTGCAATAATTGAGCCTTGTTATCTAACATTAAATGCTTGGCTTGCTGATGACCTCATCCTTCCACTGGAGTATCCTGGAAGGAGTCGTCGCCGGCGGGGGTGGATTTGGAACTGGAACTGTAGCTGTTTTCGAAAACCCCAGGACTTCTTCGAAATGTTTGGAGATTCTCTGAAGGTGGTTTTATTGAGATCTCCCATTTCAATCCCACAACGGGAGAAATTTTTCCCTTACACGGAACGACTCCAAGAGGAAGATATTCCTCAACCCTTCCCCATAAACCTTTTTGGAACTTCCAAAGGATATAATTCCAGCATATTTGATACTGGATTGGGCAGGGAGCGTCCCCTTCCCATTCATCATCCACTGCCAAAATATAAAAAGCGCCAGGAACAAAAGTACAACATTTTCGATATTCACAGACTGATAGAAGCGATTGGCGATTGTAAAATCAATCGTGAAGGCGAGCGCCCGGATGTGGACATTGAGAAATACTTGGTGATTGTGGAAGAAATTCAGAGATTTCTCGCAGTGTTCGGCACAATATTCAACTTCGTCACTTCTGAGCTACGGGTGCGTGTGGAAAACCTGGAGTTGCTCATTTACAACAATTTACCGGAATATTATGAAAGTCTGGAGAGGATGATTGTGTACGAGATGTCAAGGCAAACGGAAAATACAGAAAAGTCTGGAGTCAAATCCTTCATCGTCTTACATAAGATCCTTCAGTTTATTGTCCTCTTTTTGGAGAAAGTGAGTACGTTGGAGGAGTCCGAGATAACTTACTACGCTGGCAAGGCTGCGTACTACAAAAGTTATGCTAAAGTACAGAGCTGGATTTATCAGAAGGCGGCCACATTTGCAATGTACAGCCTTCCGACGAAGATGGAAATGTTCATGTCCCTGTTTGCGGAACTCGACAAGTCGGTGGTGGATGTGGAAATAAGAGAATTTATTAAGCAAGGGTTTCTACTTTTAGAAATCTGTGATAGTATTCTCAAAACATATAATTTAGTTGATTGTAAATGTGGATAGTAAAAAAAACGGTGTTTGGACACTTGACGTGTCTAATGTCATTCGCTCATCGGTGCTTATGTTGCCCTCATATCTCGCCACAATAGCGTAGAAGCTTATTCACAGCTCAACACGGTGCATTCCGATGCGAACTCCATCTTTGCATCACTCCACTCAACATTTTCCAGCACTTCATCTCCAGGAGAAGACCGTTCCTCCCTTTGTGCATAAGAAAATCCCCGGTTCCGGGTAACTATCGAACAAGAAACCCAGATGGAGTCTGAAACCTTCCTGTGCTTTTGTTACATCCAAAGAATGCCAAGGGGCAAAGTGCGACTACCCGACCCTTCAGAACTTCCAGAAATAACATACAAACCTGCTCGTTTTTAGATATAAATTAAATGAGCACACATACTGCAACCGGCCGAGACATCATTAGCAAACAGTTTTCAAAATGCCCTTTCACATTCTTTATTGCCCAACCATCAAGAAGAATCATATGAATATTTTCATCCTATTAAATATCCAACGTTTTTTTCCAGCCTGGTTTGAGCACTTTGGCACATGTGATGAAAGCATATGCTTGCAACCGTCATTAGCTGCATCAAAAGTTCATTTTTTTAAACTCTGTATTGACATGCATGTACATAAAAGCTGATTGATGAAAATTAGCTTTTGGAAAGAAAGCCCTTTTCATCACAACTGTCTCCACTTTGGTTCTCACAATATTTTTATGAAGGTTCGCTCCATGCTTTGACTAATTACTCTGGCATTATCGCAGTAATTATCTGACTCATCAAGATCAAATATGCACGCATGCTGCTAATTAACATCAACTTTTATTCATGACAATGACTCCATTAAGGGTTGGTGTGTTCTCAAGTGACACTCTCTCCTCTCGGAGAAGAGAGAAGCAAGAACGCCTGCTGAATTGATTACAATTTGAGAGTAAATGTTAGGTATATGGATGAGTTACGCTAGTGTGAGCCCCCTTCGTTCTTTCATAAATAACAAAAAGCTTATACTAATAAGTACCAACTGTGATCTTTCCGGACTCGACTCATTGTCAGCTTCCGTCCTACAGCTCGAGTGAGTGTAAACTGAATTTCAAACCGAACCATCATATCACTTCGTTCGACTCCTCCTCATGCAGATGGTCTCAGCTCAAATAATAATAATGAAGTAAGTTGCTTGTGCTCCTCGAAACTCCAAATATATATTCCAGCGAGGTTTAGACATGTGCATTTTAAAAGCATACGAGACTTTACGTTATATACGGAAGCATCCAAACTCTGCTACACGGATCACATCACATTATCCTTTCTGGAAGAATAGACACGACGACAGAGAACGTGACATGACTTGATACTTGCTTTTCTTTCCAGTGCCTTCGCATACGACAATGTAGCGTCGCACCGTCAGTTTTCAGCTGTTGTTTACTTTTCATCCAGTGCGTCGATACAAGTTGATGGTGTTGATGCGGCCAAGTTGATGAGGGTGAGCTGTGAGTATCACAGCGTTATTACGGATACGGAGGATACGAAACAAATTTTTCTTGGCTCTTTATTTCCCATCACAAGTTTCAGCGAAGTTCCTAGGTCGTTGCTTGCTTATACTTATGCTTACTTATGAGTTTATATGATCTGGTGAAAGGGAGGATGAGGAGAGGACAAAGTTTTGATGCTTTGTTGACGAGTGCTCGTCATTAAAAGCTCAACCACAAACCCCGAGATTTCGCTGCATATTTACGTAATAAAGCCAAGTTCCAATATAATTTGGAGAGCAGTAGTTACATTCTTAGTGGGTTACATTTCCCCCCAAACTGCGAATGAGATCAGAAGAATTTTTGCATTGAGGTTTCAGCATCATATTTAAGCATAAAGGAAAAAGGGGTGCGAAAAAAGTTCATTTGCAATATAACAAGTTTATTAAACACACCTAATTAGACAGATGTGCCTTAGAGGATTATCGACATTATAAAAATCTTAAAATTTATAGGACATTATTTTATTTTCTACAAGAAATAACTTAAGCAATATTAAGCTTCGACCCCATACAACAAGAGGACTTAACACTAGATTAACAATTGGCTTGAAATTGTGCTACTTCCAAAAGAAAATTTAATCCAAGCGAAGCATTTTCAAACCATTCGTCTCACCTCGAAAAATCGC
>JAQFZW010001072.1:0-34059 GCA_034687055.1 Heteromurus nitidus
GACGTGGGTTTTCCAGCCAAAGTAATCTAATCCGGTCTCGTTAGGTATCGTCAGTAATTACAAACGTGAGTGCTTATATACTTAAAACGCTTACGCCATTCCCCCTTCTCGTGTATCCCAAATCTTCCAGCTTTTCTTGAAACTTTTCCATTTCCTTCGGTTCAGTTTACCTTGCATCCATCCATGGATTCTATACTCTGATTATATGAAAATTTCATGTCAGTCAACATCTCAACACAAAACTGCTGACAATCCCAAAAAAAATAATATTCCGACATTCTGACTTTCTCAAAATTATTCTTCGAATGGACAGTGAGGGACATTTCACTTACAAAACTGTCCTCTTGATCCCCGATATTTCCTTAGTTTATCATAAGTGCATCGCACAGTCAGCAAGATTGAAACGATTGAAAATTCATGCAAAACGTGTGCTGGTCCCTCCTCGCAAAATACATTTTCTACGAGCTTAAGTAATCGCAAACATTTTCCATCGCGTCTCAACTTACACACTCCGACTTTCTCAAGGAACATCAAAGATTGATGGAAAACTGTAAGAGAAAACTGTCGCATCATGTCTCAACAAAGATGAAAGCTTCCTTTAGATACATTTCACTCCGAGTTTCCGGTGTACAGGAGCAATAAGAGAAATCCAATCCTTCTATATTCTTCCCTAAATATCATGTGTGTGTGTTCACGTGAACCTCAAACGCATACATCCTTTAATTCGCAACCATTTCCTTTTCAATGCGTACATTGATATTGGAATCGTGATCTTCATATTAAGATGGCCTTGCAAAACTTGGATTCTTCTCCTCGGCGGAGTAAAAGCTTCCAGACCGTTGGGATTTTTCGCTGAAAGCTTTGAAACTGTGAAAAAGGAGAAATCGTTTCAGGGTCAGCTCGCAGTCAAATACTCAGAGAGAGAGAGAGAGAGAGAGAGAGAGAGAGAGAGTATGAAATCAGAGTAGCTCCACTGTAAATATGAATGACGAAGAGAGAGAAAGTGGTTTTATTCCCCACTTCTGGGCATCATTTCCATCATGAACAATCCAAGCAAATCTTCATGATTGAGACAACTCCCATTCATTTTAATAACTGAATAAAATAAAAACAGAGTTTTATAACGTTATTTTGGGAGGAAAATATATCCTCTCTCTCAAAACTACCACTCTCCTCGCTTTTCCTTTATTTTCTTACTGCCACGATGCCACTTTCTTGGTTACACGCCCACGAAACGTAGATGCATATTTTTAGACAATCATTCCGACGAAATGGAAAAGAATGAGTGGAAGATTAAAGAGAAGAACTTGTCGTCATCCTCCAGTCGATGCTTTTATATTTGCTACGATTTGGGGGGAGGGAATCTGAGGACTCCTTAACCTTAACTTTGTCCTCAACCCTGGTCGCAAAAATAAGAAAATAAAAGATGGAAATATTTACTCTCATCTCCGATCTTCATTGCGATCCATAAAAGAAGCTCCGAAATATAAGTGTTACGCAAACATGAAGATTCATACATGCAAAGAATATCATAATCATATACTCTAGCTCTTGTTTTCCTTTTTTATGTCTTGGTGATGGCTACATTCTTTTTTTCTTCTCCACACAAAACCCAGAACGAGACCACACCACACACTTTTGGCATCATAACTGATATAGTTTATTCATGAAAGGATCAAAACGTGCAATAGCCAGCAGCATGCATGCTCACATCGATTCCCCACAAAAGTTTCCTCTTTGTTCCCAAGAAAATGGCAACTGACGATGAGATGAAGCGAAGCAAGAGTTTAGAATGCAATGGATGGATGCAATAGAGGCGCGAGCCGAGACAAGTTTTTTGTGTTCCTTTCGAGTGACTACGAATTACCTTCATTTGGAACTTTTCACACTTTTTTCAGGTTGGAAATGATTTTCAGTTTGAAACTGCATCAGATCATGCATGTCATGAATATATGGATGCACTTTTGTCGATTTGCTTTCCAACGTATTCCGTAACAAAATCATGGTTATAATGTCTAAGGTCTGGTCTCTGGCACTATGATTTTTATTCAAGATGAAGTCCCAAGTCCAAACGAAAAAATAAAAGGTCTATTCTTTGCAGGATATCTTACTCACATGTAAAAAGGTATATACTCGTATGTCAATAGTCATTTTTTTGCTATAAACGTTTGTGTAGAGAGAAGAAGGGTGGTATTTTCAGAGAATAACACATGGGAACATGATTGCAAAGAAAGTCAATTCGTCGTCGTATAAGATACATATCGTCACACAATATGAAACGAATATAAACATGAGCATTCGTATCTGACTGAATTTCTTCCAAACAAAAAGCAATCCCGAAACAAAGCAATAGCTAATAGCTGGAGCACAAGTTGACGTCATTCTGCCATCACCATCAATGAAGCCTTTATCCTTCTCGAAGAGAATGTTTACATTAAAAAGAGAGTGAAGTTTTGTAGCGTGACACTTCTTAACGTCGATGCTATTATCAACAATTGTCGATGACTAGGCGCATGTAAGATGTCTGTCTATACGTACTTATGCATCCTCGAAGCCATAGTCCACCTATTGTTTTTATTGTTGGCGAAATTTCTGAAATGGAAAAAATAGACAAATAAATAAAATGCAATAAAAATTTATCGTAAATGGCCAGTCATGGACTTTAGTCACATTTCCTTTAGTCCAGTGTGTGCTCTATTGTCTTTGTCCACTGGAATACGGGCAAACGGCGTGCTCTGAGCAAGCCGGATGTTTGCAAGATGTTTCTTCACGAGAAAATGGTGACAATACGTTGAAATAAACTCGAACTAGTAGTACCGTGACCTGAAAGGTCACAGCAAACACCATTATCATATAAAACGTTATGGAAAAGGCATTTTCATGGCATGTAGGCTTTGTCATGAGTCATTTTTAGTTAAATGACGGTGTGTATTTAACCATACATGCTTAGGTCATATAATCTTATAAAATCTCAAGAAGCATATCTGATTTTTTGTGGCGATATGTACCTTCCTACATCCTTTACGTGCTTTTTTAAAGAAACTGTTCTTTACAGTTGTCCATTCAAAACAAGGTCACACACTTCGCAATACAACTTATCTTCCAACCCACTCCGGAGATGTACATACATGCATATGTACATATGCAATATAGAGATGAGGGGAAGGGAGGAATCAGCTACTGCTGGAGTGGATCCTACGCAAGGGAAATAGACGTACATTCATACATCCACATCCTTAAACTACATTAATATGATACCAGATTGAGTAAAAACGGATAATGCTAATTTTTCATTTCTCTGACTAACGAAATAAGGATAACTGAAGATTTTACAGAGTGGATTGGCTACCCCATTGCATGTAATCTTCAACTGGGTGTTCCCTTATAAAAAGAAGTGGTAATTGGCGAGTGCTCTCCATTGTGCCTTCACACTTTAACTTGTTCAAACTAGTCTTTCTCCAGTTTCTCCAAGTCTTACGTCGCCCAAAATTTAACTTAGCAAAAACAAGCAAGAAGCTGAACAAAAAATAGCAAAAATGTCTATTATTTTCAACTCCAAATTATTCGTGGTGGGATTTGCAGTTGTGGGGTTACAGCTTGCCGCAGCCGCAAGCATTGGAAGTAGCATGGAGAACGAGGGCAGTGTCGAGGAAGTGGGAAGCAACACCTCCACCCAGAACACCGATACGGAAAGGTAGTAAATCTAGTTTTTTCTTGTTTTCAGTTGTACTAAATTATATTTTTATTTTGATGAGGATTCTAGCAATTTTTTAGGTATTGCAGATAACAATTGCCAAGTTTAGTGTATGATTTTTGTTTCTTCAAGTGTATAATCCAACTTTTATATTTTTTGTTTGATTAAAATCAGTGTCATTGTCCTTACTGCTGACGACGACAACTTCGGAGATGCCAATGTGTACGTTGTGTCCGGAGACCACATGATAAGTGAGTCAAAAATTCTAGCTCTCTTCACAACTTTCGATTTCGTTTAGAAATATGCATTTTTGACGTATTAAGTGGACAACCAACTCTAAAAACTCTTTTCCGCAGTGGTGATACTCATGTCTTTTGGCATCAGTGGTGGAATTCTTGCCTACATGTTATGCCACATGTTTTTCGTGCATGCATGCTGTTGCAGTCGTTGTCGAGAAGCCGCTGAAGCCCCACGAAATGGCAATCGAGCCCTGCGCCGCCCTCGTTTGGAAGTGCACCCCATCCGGAGACTCTATGACCTTGAATTGTCTCAACGGCATGCTCAACGGTAATGCGAATGCCACACAGGACCTTCGGCCCCGTCATGAAGCAATTCATCAGCACAGCACTTCCACTCTATTTCTACTTACGAATACATCTAATTTTAAGTTGTTTTTTTGAAGTTGCAGTGTTCATCCATTTATAAATATTTTTAATTCATGCTTCATCTTCAAACATTTTCTAAAAATAAATGTGTAACCTTTCGCTTAAGCGACACTTAAATAATACATTTCACGAAGTGCATCATTCTCAAAAACCTGAACTTCAAAATTTTGGAAACGTGAGATGTAGAGGAAAATGGCAAGTATCTTCGTCCATAATTATAGGCAAGGGCATCCGAATTCGAAATTGGGAGCAGCGCAATTGGATGCGAAGCAAAACTCATAAATAAAAATATTTTTAAATGGTGCATGTAGGCGGATGAGAACATGAATGGAATATATTTTGGGACTGAATCAGAAATGAAACCCAATATAGCAATTATAATATGCACATATATGATCCATGATCACTCCAAGGAAAGCCCTTCAGATTTAGCCACTTCTATTGCCATCGATTAACAACTTTCCTCCATCCCAGACGTAGTTTTTGGAGTTCGATATATTTTTTGCATGTCTCAAGTCTCGTCACGCATTAAGAACCTTTATATATTATGCTTCCCCATTTTTTTCCGTCTACCCCTGCCGTCGCATCACTTTCTCTTTCGAATAGGAAAATTGAGAGGAAACAAAAGATCAATCCCGAGTGTAAACCAGCGAACACGAGTTCCTTTCAGTTTCATCAACTTCAAGTTCCGACTGGTCCCCTGGCAGCTGCATATGACTGCATGTTGACAAGCAAAACTCTGACAAGAGAGCATACACACATTACATTCTTCTGACATTTGGAATTTTTTGAATGGAATAAATTCCAGTGAGTCCACACCAGTGTAACATGTTTGCGTACAAGTGTTATCTTGCGTTGTTGACACAGTTACTGCGAAGTACGGAGCTCTTTCATCAATGCATCCCCTCATCTCTTCTCCCCAGACCCCACTTACAAATTTCCAATTCAACTTTGCCCAAATCGATATCATTATGCACAGTCCTCCCAGACGCAGACAAACTTTATCTGTTTGAGGGATGCGCGCATCCCTCAAACATATGCATATGCGGAGGCTCGTACTCGGATCATAATCCTCGTAATCCAAACCACGACCTACGCAGGAAAACAATCACAAACCCAGGATGACTAATGCCTCTACTCAATTAGAATTTAGAATTAGTATGGAAATACACATAAAATCCTCCCCAGCAAAATGAGTTTTCTTCCATGATCCAATGGCTATGGTTATCTTAATCATTTGTATCAAGTTCATTCAAAATGTTGCAGGTGCAAGAATAATACCACATAATCGTAGTTCATCTCTAATTATGATACAGCCTCTATTCCAGCCAAGGTTCTTCATCAAGTCTTGGTTCTCTAAAGAAAAGCATTGAATCCTACATTCATCATTTTTGGTACAGCTATCGTTGTCACACCTGCAGTTATCATCATGATCATTGGGTACATCTACATGCATTCATTAAATGATGTATCTATAATCTATAGTCAGCTCAGGACTCTGGACTAGGACATCTCAAGAAATGTGAATGTCTCCACATACGCGTGACATATAATTTCCTTGTGTATTACCGATTCCACTCGTCATTCAATGCCACAACTATGCTTCTTTTCTTAGGCACACGATATATTCCACTCTCTCCAACGTGAACGTGAGGGGACTGGAGGGGTTTTCTCCACTCCAGGAACAAATGTATATTATGTTTGCAGAGGTACGCACAAATACAGGCAAGCCAGTGATTGAAACGCTCTCTGGAAACGGGTCCAAGTCTATACATACACGAGGAGACAACAAGTTGTTTTGCTAAGGTATAACAAAGTCCATGATGTACACCGAGACTCATTGCAACAACAACTAAAAAGTAACGGAACCTCCCCAATATGCATTACTATCACGTTATCTCCTCACATACATTCATTTCCCACAGACAGAAGGAATCACGACTCCGTCGGCATCGCAGCGAACCTCTTCTTCATTCATGATTCGTGTCACGGATAAAAAAGTTGGTGAGTGAAGTCGCACTTGCTTTTCTATTTCTCATCCTGCACAGATGCGCCTGGAAAACAAAGCGTCAAGGCTCTCCTGCTGGCTCTCAAGATTCTTGTAATACCGAAAAATATTCAAGACAATTGAACTGGTGACTGGAAAAGTAAAAGCCATGACATTTAACAGCTCGTTGTTTGTACGTAAACATTGTTAATCGTTGCCTAAACGTGTCCAAGTTCGGATTTTGTTCTCGTTTTAATCGATGAAAGCTCAACTGTGCCAGTTTTAATTAAGTCTCCATCGAAAAAAGTGTTCACCATGGCGCCCTGCAGTAGCAGAGATGTCGTTCTCCTTCTTCTATTCCTGATCGCTGTTGGGAACTGTCATCCTGTGGAACAAGTGGAGTTGTTGGAGACTGAGGGATTGAGTGAAGGAAGCTTGCTGGAGATGGAGGAAAGAAGCCTTCCCTCCACAGAGGGCCCTTCGTCTGTGACCACTCAAGAGGAGATTAAGTTGACGGTGGAGACGGAGCCACAACCAGTCCCTGGAGAAGTGTCCTCCACTTCCACTCCGAAAGATTGGTAAGCGAGAAGAAGCACTAACAAAGCTCATATTTTATTTGTTTATTTATTTACTTTTCCTTTTGCACTTGGCTGACCACTCTCATCGCCTTATTTTCGCTTCTCTGAACATCATCGCGTAAACTGCATCCAATCCAATCTCTCTATAATATCCGTTCCTTTTTATCCTTTTTTATTAAACTGGAAATGCATCACCAACTTTTCTGGAGGTAAAAGTGCATCCTCACTGGAATCACGAACCGTGTCATAATTGACAATGGAGCCCTTCCTTCTGATTTTGATTCCATCTCTTTTCTCATTTCTTTTGTCAAGGTTGAGCCGTCGTCTGTTGTCCACAGCCACCAAACCTGGAGAAACTTTGGCGACCACAGCTGATATCCCTCAAGTGCATTTAGAGACGAAGCCTTTGACAGAGCCTTTGATCCTGGAGAAGATACAAGACTTTCTGGAAGAAAGTGAGTGAACATTGAACAATAAGCAGTTATGATATCAACTAGTTAAGTTATGATAGGAAACATCAGAATAACTTCTTTTATGTTTCCTTTTTTCGCTCTCTTTCGTTTTACGTTTGGATTCTTTTATGAATGAGATCATATTTAGTTGACTGTTCTTAATGACAAAAAAGCAACCGGAACTAGTGTTAATCCATAAAATAAATATTCGGAGTAATGATGTCAATGATGACCTACTTAAGTATATATATTTTCTAGTGTCTAAAGAGAAAGTTGTTAAATCATTTATGACTCTTGTTGATCTTTCTCATTTACTAACTACTCACTTATGTTATGTTTCTTTGCAGATATCTTGAATTTTGTCATCTGCGTCCCCATCCTCCTATTCTTCCTCCTCGTCTACATCGCCATGTGGGACGGATTGAAGGAGAAGCTTGTGGAGCCGATTTTTACGAGAATCAAGAAGATGCAGAGGGAAGAAGGAGCGATCTACTTTGACGCACCAAGGCGTCACAGATGACCTTCTTTTGATGGATTCAAGTCGTCCGTTTTCTACTCATTCCTTTCTCTCTCGAAGAAGAAATGCCATGTTAAGCATATTGTTCAGCTTTGCACAATATACGTGAATCATAAATGATATCGTTTTTACCACGTAAGTTAAAACTAGCTGGAAAATAGTTGGTAGATACATGAACCATCCATACGTTGGTCATTAATCGCGTATATTTTTAAGAGACATTGAGATATCTATGAACATTAAATTAAGTTGTTTTGTAGTTTAGGCTTTTGCAATTAGGTACGTTGTACGTATTTGTACTTTTGATACGTTAAAAGTAGCAGCTCCATTGAGATCCTCTCTCTCGTGTAATATGTGAGCATTGAAAAGCTTTAAGAATAAATGAAACAACTTCGTCTTCATGAGGCTTAGGAAGCAATAATTGAAGAAACTTCCTCAATTTATTTCCAGCTTTATATAATCCCATCCTTATACTGTTTGTAATGAATGATGTTTCCTGGGCTTGAGTGGTATGCACTTGATATCTAGTCGCGTCTCGCGTCATTCCTAATTCCCCACATAATATTTGTTTATCAACAAGTTTTCACAAATTAATCGTCCTTCAAACTTCCGCACTGAATCCCCCCTGGACAAATCCAGCTTGTTGTTCATATTCATATTTTCCAATGATGTAATTATGATGACAGTGAAAACTGCTACAGTTACAGGTTTCCAAAGGATATTCGCATAATGGATCCTGGGAGTTTTTTTTAGATAGAGACTGTATTACTAGTTTTATCTCACTTCCCAATTTCCCTGTGAGTGAAGGTAAACAATATTATTGTTGGAAGTAATGAAATTGGCATAAAGTTCACATAATGCAGGGGATTAAACAAGAAAACTCTTGTCAAGTTACACAGCTGCTGATGCTATATGCAATGTCATAATGGTCATCATAAACATAAAAGCTGCACTTTGTGTACCATTTTAACCTATGCCATGTTTCATGTTCCATTCAGGCACAAAGGAACTCTAACAAAACTCTCATTTTCATATAATCCCATAAAGGAACTGAAAATGCCTATTGCCATTTGAATGACATGACAAGTGATGATATCGATAAGAAAGTCGATTAATTGTAAGTAGCTTTCATGATCAAACATGGAAATTACAATTGCATTTTATTTGTCATCTCTCATGCTCCTGTGCTAGTGCTTCAATTTCAATCTTCATTTCAGATGGGCTAATGTGCTAGAGCATTTCAAGCGCATGAAAAATATATTCATCTTCATTTCAAGCAAAATTTTAGTTCGGCTAGACGGCAAAATCATGCCCGACGAAGACTAATGTTTTAAAGAAGAATGAAAAACGACACCGTTTAAAATTTTAGTGAGGAGTTTGTTTTGTCTGCCATTTCAGCATTAGAGTCCATTAATAATTATTGCTTGGCCTTGGGTGTGACGGAGTTTGTTCACAACTTATAAACTTAAGTATCATCATAAGAATACACTGAGCAAAAGTTTCCTGAAAAAAATGGGTCTACCATCTTAAGCTATAATATGCATGTTGTTGTGATCAGGTCTGGTACGTGTTGATAAGGCTCCATGATATAATTCATGACTTGAATTAATGCACTAGCTTCCGATTCCCTAAAAACTTACGTACTTGGAGCGATATAGCACACACTTACTCCTTCTGTATGAATTACGTTCATCTCTTGGCTCGAATGAGTCACGTAGTTGCATGCATTCCATATGACAGCTTGAATTCTCTCTTGAATGTCCTGTGCCGCTGATCAGCAATTTATAGAGAGAGATGATGATCCGAGACTAACTAGCGGTTAACAATATTAAATTATTCATGTCGAGCCTGCAACTTGAGCTGATAAATCATCATCCAAGTTAGTTACCTCTTGTCCATGTTGTCATTTTTTGGTAGCATATATCAGCCCTAATAACCCAAAATGCACTTCACTCCAACTCCGAAATTTTTACATGGTCTTACTTCTCCCCGACTCATTCATTCATCATTCAACTCGCTTCAATCGAGACTCGAGACCAAATCGCTTCGCTTCAATAATAAGTTCCTTCCAGCCTTGATGCCACAAATTTACGGAATGTGTGTCATCTGCTGGCACAATTATGTGTATGAAAAAGCAATTAAATCGGCGTCAGAGGATATACATTTTAATGGCTTCTTGTGTTTTGGAGACACGCAGCTTCTGCATGCCTTTTGAAATTTTGCTCTGATTTCCGTTCTCACAATTGGATTTAGAGCGACGAAATGCAGTTTCATTTAACAAGACAGAGCAAAGAACAGCTTCATGCAGTTGGTGACGACAAGTATCAAATGACAAACTTGACAAAGTGACACACCTGCAATCAAATAAAGTTCAGATTGAATCCATTCCATTCATTTCCTGTAATAAATTATAGTCTTTATTCATAAAACTGTCATTAGAGAGAATGGAGGAGCAAACAACATGTTCTGACTCCATTGAACACTTTCGAATAATATACGTATTTTGTAACCTTGTAAATTTATGTTTGCATGTATTAATTATTATGAATGAAATGAATATAAAAACGAGAACTAATAATTGTAAGAATTAAATAGGTATAATGAAATAAATATTCCAGCTTGCACCATTTCCTGTCCAATCATAAAAGTAAAATATAAGCACGTGTCCATCCTTAGAGAGAAAAAATGTAACTGATAATAAATACGTTTTCCATTCATCTTTTGGGCTTCAGCGTAGCTTTCTAATAAACAACTCTGTTGCGTAAGAGGCATTTTTCGAAAGAACATTTAATATTAAGAAGTTGGCAAATGGAGAGGAAAGGAGGAAGATGAGTTTCTTTGAAGATGTAAAATAGAAAGGAAAGTAGATTTTTCATTCTTGCTTCATTTTTTGCTGATGAAACGAAAGCCTTTGACAAATCCTTAATTGAAAGACGCTCACAGACGATTTTTATATAAGAAAAAGTAAGATGTCCTGTGAGAAATTGAAAGATGTGAATAGAAAATTGAAACTGTTGACGGTGGTGGGTAGAATGTGGGCAGAATTTCAGGGCCAAATTAAAAGTTACATACAAAAATAAATACATTTCGCTTTCTTTTTTTATGTCTAGCTTTAGGAGATAATGAATGGGTTGAGCGGAATTGGAAAGTTGCTTGCAACCTAAATCCGCTATTTCCTCTCTTTATTCCCTCCGATCATCAATTGAGTTGGAGGTGGTTATGCGTGAGACTCCGGAACGGAGGGATCAGTCCACCAGGAGCAGTTGTCGCCAGCGGAGTCTTCGCGTACAAGTGAGGATCTTGAAGCAAGGGATTGTTCACTTGTAGCAGGAGTGGAGGAGGTGGTCCATTCTCAAGCTGTCTTCCAGGAGGAAGGAACTTCTCCACTCGTGGCATCAACTGGACAACAATTGGGCCTGGATCCTTTTCGCTGTATGGCAGAATGGGAGTAAATCCTCGCTGAATCACTGTCGGCGCGACGAAAGACTCCTGTTGCTCCTCTGCCTTGGCAGAGCTCTCCACTTCCTCCTTACTTGGATGATGAACTTGAGCCAACTCCTTCTCACCTTTCAATAAACTCTTCATTTTCCCCGCTTTTGATTTCATTAAGCTCATCTTCTTGTTCTCACTCAAGATCCTTTTGTCCGGGAATTCTTTGACAAACACAACTCTCGTCTCCTCTCCACTCTCAATCCCTTCGCTTGAATCAAGCTTTATCAACATTTCGGATTTGGACGGATCAGCGTTATCTTCATCAGCTCGTTTCTCTTCTCCAGATTCTGACGGAGTTCCATCTAATCTTGGGAGTTGGTCGTTCTGCACAAAGTTTTCCCCTTGAATGATTCTTGCTTCTTGTACAACTTCCTCGCTGGAAGCAACACGATCCTCTTCCACTTTCAGTACAAATTCCTCCCGACTGACGTCACTTGCTGGCTCGCGGTAATCAGGGTCGAAGCTCAGCTCCCGTTGCTGTCTTTGAGAGGTGGTGACAAGAGGAGAAACCAAGGTGGCCAGTTCAGAGGGAGGGATAACTATCATCATCTCTATTTCCGATTCTCCAACTTCCCTCTTTTGATTCATATTTTTATCAGCCTGACTCTCGGCAGCGTTCACGTCGAGAAATGGGATCGACGGATTTCCACTAGCAACTTCCTCAAGTCCGCTTTCCTCATCGATTCGGCCTGCAGCTGCTTGTCCAGCGGACAAGCTCGACTCAAGTTTCTCTTCCTCAACTGTCAAATTGGCAGCTCGGGAAGTTCTTGCGTTGGGATTCCGAGAGAGTCGAGACATGAAAAGTTGGTTGTTTCCAAACCGAGTCTGGGGCATTCCGTGAGGGAGCCTCATCATGTGTTGTGGTGGATGCTGCGCTTGCATTTGTTGTTGATGAGGTCGCTGCTGCTGGAATGGAGTCCTAATATTTCCGTGTGGAGGAGTGTTGAAGCTGACATTGTGTGAGGCATATGAAGGAAGACTGACTGGGTGATGTTGCTGCCTTGGAGGATTGAGGAAAGGAGGGAAAGATTGAGTAGGTCCGAAGTGTTGGGCAGGACCTTGGGGAGGACTCTGATGATGGAATTGTGGACGAGATGGAAGCTCCACTTGCTCGCTCTCATTCCTTAAGAAATGGTGTGGAGGTCTGTCTGGATGATCCATCGCGAATGGCACATACTGCGGCCTGTTCTGCTGAGAAGTTGGTGGTGGCCCGTACTGTCCAGGGTTCGAGCGGATTGGGCTCAGTTGGTCCGCAAATCCTTGCAACATGCTCACACCATCTGGAACCTTGTTCTCCTGAGGCTCACGAATGCTCACCACCTGCTGCTGCTGATTGTGATCAAAGTTGGTCACACCTGGATTCAAATTGCTCATCTGCTCCGGAGGAGCATGACGAGGTGGTGACGGACTCTGCTGTTCAGGTTCGAATTCGAATGTGTTACCAACTGGGCGCTCTAATGGGATTCGCATAGGTTGATGCTGCTGTTGTTGTTGTTGATTTTGATGATGGAAAGAAGGAGGAGGAGGGGCATCATGCGGTCTTCCATCAACATGAACTTTGATATTGTTGTGAATTTCAAGGTGACTTGGAGTGCTTGCCTCGTGGGGTCTTTCTGAGTTGATGAAGTTGTTGTTAGCGTGCTGCTGCGGATGACTTTGATACATGATTTGCTGGACTGGCAGCTCCTGCAGGAGATGCTGGCTGGGTGCATTATTGGAAAAGTGAGGTTGTGGTGGTGATGGTGGCGGCGGCGGTGGTGAAGCTGCTTCCTGAAACTGTATAATTGTGTGTGGCTGCTGTTGGTGATGGGTTGGTGGAGGGGAGTCGACAAACCTGACGTTTTCATTTTGCACAGGGAGAGGTGGCGATGGTAATGGGAGGTGGTGTTGGTGGGGTGCATTCTGGGGAGGCTCGTTAGTCGAGTGAATTGGCTCGTATGGAATCATTAGCTCTCCATTTCGGATCTCGTATGAGACAGGTTTTACCGGAGGAGGTGGTGGTGGTGGCTGCTGTGGCTGGGAAACGATTGACGGGATTGCATTCATGTTCGGCTCGACTTCTGGTCTCAATTCGCTAACGAGATGAGGTTCACTTTGAACTTCGATTGGAGGGTGCGGTCGTCTAAAATCTGGAGGAAGTGGTGATTGAGGTGGGGAGAAAAATTCTGGTTGCATTGGTTGATTTGCGTAGGTGATGGGTTGATGTTGCTGTTGCTGAAGATGTTGCTGGAGTCGAAGAGGGATATGTACCAGTGGCCGTGGTGGAGATTGATTCATTTCGTTGAACAACGGAGTGGTGTCCTGCACGTTTAGAATGTTTATGGGCCGAGGTGGGAAACTCTCCTCGTTGCTATTCTCCTCTTCAAACTGTGAGCCGAATTTGATGAGTGTCTGTGGGAAGTCGGGGAGGGGTCTTACTGGCAGCCGCTCTTCCTCCTCGTCTTCTCTTACGAATCCGTCATTTTCCGGCCATTTGATGAGAGGAGCTCGATGTGGCTGCTGTTGCTGTCTCATCGGTTCGGGACGTCTTATAAATTCTGGGAGTTGAGTTTGAGGTGGAAGCTGGACTGCAACAGGCATTCGTCCAGGAGCCGAAGGTCTCCCATGCTCAACATTAACATTGAAATTGGGTTGTTGTTGTTGTCTCAACTCCTGCTGATCCGATTCAAACCTAATTCTTGGTTGAGGCGTTGGTCTCCTCTGATGATTCATCTGTTCAAAATACTCAGGTAACTTGGGGCTATTCGGAGATGGAATACCAGACCAATGATCAGTGCTTGGGAAGGGCCCGTATGGACTGTTTCTCAATGCGTTAGACGCCGCTGGTCGTGCCGTAGTAATTTCAAAGGTTTCCTTCACAGCGTGGTAGACACGAGGAGGTTGTTCAGCAGGTTGTGGTGGTGGAGGAGGAGGATGAGGAGGAGAATAATTCTGTCTCTGAGGAAGAGGAGCTTCCACCTCTTGAGGCATTGGGTGGACATTAATGCGTATGTCTGGAACAACTTCTGGCTGATGGTGGAAATGCTCCTCAGGCTGAACTGGTAGCATCTCCTGGGGCATCTCGAGCTTCACACTTGGCTCATAATGATGATATTGAGGTGGTGGTAATTGTTGTTGTTGGTAATTGTGTTGAATCACTCGCTCGGGTTCTGGCTGATGATGATACTGATACTGTTGCTGTGGTGGTGGTGGTCCGACTGGCACGCTCAAGTGTTCATCATACATTTCCAGTGGCTCCTCTTCCCGTTCATAAGAATGCTGTCGGGGTGGCTCAACGTAGTCGTACGAGACTGGATGACGCATACTTTCTCGGACTGGTGTGGGTGGCTGCTGGACTGAAGATGAGCTGTTGCCCTTTTCGAACTGGAATCTGTCAGGGACTTTGAACCTCGCCGAGTATTTACCTTTGGGAGTGTAGCTGCTTTCGCCCACCACTCGACTCTCCTTCTTCTTCTCTGGAACTTTGCTGGATGCTTGATTATAGGATGGAGGCTCGTATGAAATCGAGTTGGGAGAAATGGGCTCCTCCACTGGCTTGACTAAGCTAACTTGACGATCATCAGTCACGGCATGATGATGATGTGGATGGTATGTTACTCGAATATTGGCATCTTCGTCCTCTTTGACATCATTATATTCCACAAATGGTGTTGGTGTTGGTCTCTCCCTCTCCATCACAACTGGAGCAGGTGGCGGTGACTGGACTGGCGCAGGTGTTGTTCTGTAAATAATTTCCACCTCTCGTGATGGATACTCTGGAGTAGTATGTCTGACAGGATGTGGTGCTGATGTTGTTATCGCCGCTGGAAGTTGATGATGGAGAAGGGGAGCGGCTGTTGAGGGAGTTTTGCGGATGTACTGCGGACTCTTAATTCTCTGCTGAGGCTTGCTCGTTGTTTTCACCTCTTCTTTGGATGGGGAAGGAGGAGAATAGTATGAGCTCATCTCACTCACCTTGAACCTTGTCGCTCTCGAGTCAGATTTCCCAGGTGAACTGACGGCTGCTGCTACATATTTGCTACTCTGTGGGATTCTTGCTGGAGAAACTTGAGCTGGAGAGTAGTCATCAGTTCCCTTCTCCTCTGCGATCTGCTGAGCACGTGGAGGAGACGGAGTGGTAGCTTCCGTGGTCGCCTTCCTGCTCGGGAAGACAAACTTTGGAGGAGTGTAAGAGTAACTTTTAGGGGCATCATGATCATCGTCGTCATCATCCCGAGGAGCTTCCGTCGTCGCAATTAGCGTCAACCGTGACTTTTGGAAGGGAGGAAATGTAAACGAAGAAGACTTTGTCTCCTCCACAAGCTCCCCTGGCCCAGTGTTCTCCACCTGCGGTGCTGGAGTTGTCTTCAACGGGGCCAGTTTGACCCGCACACGTGTCCTATTTCTCTTCCCGAAGAGAGGAGCGAGTGTAGTCTGTGGGGCGACTTGCTTTTGAGGAGCGGAAGAAGAAGAAGGCATTTCCGAGGTGGATGGTACAGAGCCCTTCGCAGAGCTCACGAGAGCTTCACTGCCTGCGTACGTGGGCCTTGGGCTTTGCTCCGACGGCGAAAATGGGGCACTCGTTCCTCGTTGGAAAGTGGACGGTGGTGATGATGATGATGATGAGGATGGGGATTGTTCAGAGTTATTTATATAAGCGGATTGTGGCCTTCTTAATTTCTGTCGAATCCGCTTGTTCCTCTCTCTTTTCTCGCTGTCAGAAGCGCTGACACCATTAGAACTTGGCCGTGACTCAGTGCTCCCTGCCCCCATTTCACTTTCGGAAGGTCTATCCAAGGGATTAACGGGACTGGGCTGAGGAGGACGAGCACTGGCTGAGGAACCCAATTCCTTCAGCTTAGCCGAGAATCGCTGCCTCTTGCCCTCATTTGGTTGCTGCTGCTGCTTCTCGTTCTGCTTGCTCACCACTTTCGCATGCACTCTGCTCTCCTCCTCGTCCTCGCCGCCGTAGCCGTAGAAGTTGGAGTACGGCTCATTTCCGTCGTAA
Organism: Heteromurus nitidus; assembly: GCA_034687055.1. Classification (NCBI taxonomy): domain Eukaryota; kingdom Metazoa; phylum Arthropoda; class Collembola; order Entomobryomorpha; family Entomobryidae; genus Heteromurus; species Heteromurus nitidus. The sequence continues at coordinate 16,373 of JAQFZW010001072.1, forward strand.
TCTGAAAGGCTGTCATAGCCGCTCGTCGCAGTCTCCTGATGCTGCTTGTTCAGCCTTCCATCCCGAACATCGTCAAAGTCGACAAAGTAGGGATCTTGAAGTCCACCAACTCTTCCGGGTGATGAGGAGTAGGAGTCAGTGTTCCCTGTGCTGGGGACTGGGTGGTAGTACAAATCCCGATCGTCGTCGTCCATCTCGCCTTGCTTTGTTTGCTCACCTTCTTCCAGTCCGTAAGCTCCGGTTGATGTTTCAGGATAACTTTGTTGTTGATGAAGACTCAAGTTGTCTGTGTAACTAGTCTCGTGCGTGTCATGCATTCCCAAAGTCTTCCGGTTGTCTTTACTCAAAACCAGGTCGTAATATGGATCCCCGCCATTATTAGCATCCCGAATGCTGCTGGTGTACTGGCCGTGCTTGTACTCATCCTCACCTCCTTCGTCGGCAGTAGAAGCATACGCATCTTCTTTATTCTTTCCAGAGTTCCCAATAACTGAACTAGTTTCATATAGATCACCTTCCGCTGGAGCAGTTTTCCCTCTGTCGCTGGAGGAATGAGGAGATGGCTGCTGGCGTTCCTGTTCCGCCTCGTTGATGCTGACATCAGGATAGGCTCCCGCATTGTACCCTGGTGAAGGCTCAACTGCTACAATTTCCTCTTGTTGATTTTCCGCAACGTGACCGGAATATTGCGCCTCTGGAATGCTCACGTTTCTCAATGGATCCTGATATTGTTGGTGCGGCAGCATCTGCTGCTCCTCTTCCTTATTAGATTCCGGCTGCTCGTCTCGATTACGGATGTGTTGTTGTTGTGGTCGTCGCCTCCTCACTTTCACTCGTTGTCCAAACTTTTTCTTTTTCTCGGGGAGTGCAGCCGCCGCCTCTGGAGATGCTTCATACGAATTATCTTGCTCCACTGTTTCCACTGTTGCTGGAGCGAGTTGTTGTTGTTGTTGTTCCGTCGTCTGCTTCTCCTCGTAATCGGTTTGTAATGGGGACATTGTTGTTGTTCTTGATGGCGGCAGGCGACTCTTCACTCGGAACCTTGTTCGTGGTCCACTTTCCTCTGGAAGAACGGTTGTTGTCTTTTCTTCTTCGACTGCGGCTACTGCTTCAGGTTCGGCAGGCTTCTTGCGTTGGTAGGTAGGTCGGGGAAGTAAACTGCCTCCTTTACTGTTGAACCTGATGCGAGAGTAGGTGGAGGTGACTGTGACAGGTGACTCGGAGGTGGGTACCTCATTCACCTCCTCCAAGTTGGCTTGAGATGATGATTCATATTCCTTCTCAGAGTCGTTGTCATACTTTGCTGGAGTGGAGGAGGGAAGTGGAGTTCGCACATTGCCCCGGTGAGTAGTGAGTCTCTGCTTGTGTCTCTGGAGGAATGAGCTTGTTGATGTTTCCACCGGAGTGTTGGTGTCCTTAAGTGGGGCAGCGTCGTCCGAAAGTGGGCCAGCTGCAGAGCTGGAGCTGTTACCATATCGGATGAACGTATATCTGCTTGGACCTTTCCGGAATTTGTTTCTCAGCGAGGTTGCGATTTCCGGTGTTGCTGGTGTTGTGGAGTCGTCCTCTCCAGAAGGGGATAATGATGACTGCTCACTTTCAGCTGGAGCTGGATAGTTGCCACTTTCCGGAGACTGATTTTCTTCTTCGTCAGCTGATTTAATTGGACTTTCTGATGGAGATGATGGGGATTTAGTTACAGGCCGAATTTTTCTACGTCGAACGATCCGAGGCGTTGGCCGAGCCAATTCTGAAGAGGCCTGAGTGTTCTCGATGGAATACTCTATTTCAGGTGCGGCGCTCACAGGTGCAACCTCAGTTTCCGGTTCAGGCTTTGGAGTAACTTGATTCCTCATGCGGAGCCTTTTCCGTATGTCCAGTTTCTGTACTTCAGGCGCAGGGGTGACTTCCTGCTCTCGCTCTGTCTCAACTTCAGCAGCTTGCGTTGTTTGTTGTGGTTGCTCGGTGGTTGCCTGAAGAGAAGAAGAATCATGGGACGACGGTCGTCTCCTACGCATCTGAGGTATTCTTCCGCGAGCTGGGGTCGTATAGGATGAATCACTTCCAGAGCTGTTCTCTGTTTCAGTCTTCCCTTCAGGATTTGGCCTAACTTTCCTAATTGGGATTTTCCTAATCTTCACATTGCCCCTGTCTCTCACTCTTGTTGGCTGGATTTTCTCTTCATTTTCCGTCGTCTGCTCGGCTGGAGACTTAATTAGATCAGTGCTACTACCACTCTCTGCTTCTTGGCCGACTTGACTCTTCTCTTCGAGTTGTTCACTTTTCGGAGGTTGTTCAGAGGTCGGGGTGTCATCAGTTGAGGAACTAGGTTTCCTGTTGAAAGGTCGGATTTTTGGTAGAAAAGGCATCAACTTCCCTGTCGGACTGTTCTCTAAAACTTTCCCCTCCGTCGACCCACTTTCGTCTGTTGTTCCTGCTTTGGGATTGATGCCAGAAGTTATTGTTTCGTCTTGCTCCTCTCCTCCTCCAGAAACTTTGCTGAGTTGTTGATCCTCATTGTCAAAAGTTGGAGTCCAGCCATTTGAAGGAGACGAGGACGACTCCACTTCATTCCCTTCGTCTGGTTTGCTCTGATTTGGTGGCGTGTAAATAGGTCTGTTCCCAAATTTCCTCCTTGGCTTGTTCAGGCCATTGACTCGCGGCTTCACAAGTCTTGACATTGGCCTTCTCTCTGGAGACTCTGGAGAATAAGTTGTTTGTTCAGCTGGCTGGTTCTCAGCGTCGGGAAGTGCTGGCACGTGGGGAGGAGGAGCTGCTGCTCCTTCACTCGACTCCACTGGTTTCTCCTCTTCCTCCGACTGACTTTTAACTTTGTGTACTGGCCTTCGCCTCCGCATTTGATATTTTGGACGGGAATGAGTCCCCTCGTCAGAACCATTATCGTTTCCATCAATCTTCTCTGGCTGCTGGTCCGCGTCTACCGTTGGAGCGGGATCAGTGACTCGCTGAGAGTAAACAATGCTCCCACCGCCTTCCGCATTGGTTTCTCCTTCGGTCTCCTTCCTCCTCTCGAACATTCTGTTTCTCAGACGACGCTTTCCTGGAACGGATGAAGGAGTGATGGAGTAAGCCTCAGTGGACGTTGGGGTCATTGGAGTAGCCTCGCTCTCTTCTGGAGTGGTTGACTCGGCTGGAGTAGAGGACGCCTGCATTCCACGTCGATTGTACTTGAAAAGACGGGACCGATGAGCACCACCAATTACCACGGTTTGCATCTCTGGCCTGGATTCCGCTGGAACAATGTCGTCAATCTCTTCGTCTCGTTCAGCCGCACTGCTTTCGTCTCGCTCCTGCCTCGACACAGAGTCATGACTTCCAGTTTTCTCCTCTGTTGCCGATGGTAATGGATCGGTGGACTGCCACTGGGTCTCCGTGCTTTGCTCTTGAGTTGGCCCTTGTTCCTTGGGAATTTCTGCAGGGGTCGAGGTTTCCTCAGAGAGGAGTTCAGATTCCTCCCAAATCGAGTCGTCCATTGCCACACTCTCGCTCTCCTCCGTGTGCTGCGACACAGAGACCTGGGATCATGCAGAGAAAAGAGAATTTACTCAATTAACTTGATTTTGATGGACGCCATCTTATTATTGCCAACATATTTCCTTTTCAATTAGGCTCATGTGGATTGGATTTCTTTGAAACTTGTGTTCTTCGCAGAATTACAATGAAGCGGAATCGTTTCTTGCTCAGTGGCAAGGTTTCCATGAAATTCTTTTTAATTTAAAAAAAATGTTTTGCGTGCCACAAGCATGGTCTCATTAGCCGTGTTCTAGAGAGTGTGTCTTTGTTAGAACCTTGGTCGCTTTAATTTATTAAAATTAGAACTTATTTTACTTTCACTTTTCCTCCATAAATCTTATTAATTAGAGCTCTTAATTTATCCTCAAAGAGAGAGCCATCTTTGATGATGAAAAGAATGACGAGATGAAATACCTTAGCCCGGAGATTGAAATAATAAACTTTGATGAAGTTTTTTTTAGCACAAAGTTCTATAAAGTAGACACCATAGTTTACCTTGTTCTTCATTGCGAAATCAAACACTAAATTATATTTGCTTTAATTATGGGCGATGCGAGCTAAAGAACAATAAATAACTTTCGAATTTTGTCTCTTGCGAAATCTATAAAAATCTTGAGAAATTCTTTTATGATCGTATTAAAATTCAGTGGTTTCATTTGGAAGAGGCTGAGCCGACGTCCTTTTTTGGCAAATATTATTCAAATGGAACAATTGGAAGCAAGATGAAAAGAAGAAGCATAGGAAATCAATAGCCACGTGTGATCCCCCGTCTGCGCCCATATTGACCAATAAATTATTCAAAAGACTTCCCAAAATGCCCTTTTGTGACTGGGAAATTTGCAAAACTTTCGTTTTTCCAACCCATTCACAACTTCTTATGGAATCCATATTATTACGCACGCCCCACGTAATATCATGATGCTTTCTCTTGCTTGCATACTCCATCTGGAGAAAAATTCGTTCTCTTTCTTTGTGCAAATGTTGAAAAAGTGCACATCAAATAAAAGTGAATAAGTATATAAGAGGAAGGGAGCATTTATTTTTGGAATATTTTTTTGATAAGTCATAATATGCTTGTCTTTGTTCTCTGTTCACCTAACACAAAATCCTTGAATCACTTCGTCATGTTTCAAGCGTTACATTTCAGCTCTCCATCTTTCATCTTTAGACTTTGCTTCTGCAGCTCGCAAACATAAAAATACGTTAATAATTTCTTTCTGCTGCTCTGGGGAACAAGGACAAAAGTACATGATATTGGATAACGTCTCAGAAACGACTCTCCTTCTCGTTCAAGTTGCAATGCATCAGAAAAGAAAAGTGAAAGGGTGTAGCACGCTTTCATGATCTTTTCTCTTGCAATTTTTAGTGTTTCATTTGCATCTCGTTCGGAGTCTGAGTTTTTGGTGTCAGTGGCCTGGTCCGACTATATTTTTTTTCTCCTATTTGCTGGATACATATTTATCACATTACGACACTTTTGTGCTCCTCTCCAGTTACCCCGTTTCATCATCCTCGTCGGAGAGAAGCTTTTTTTCACAAATTCTGTGAAATTCAATACACATGCTTCCCGATCCACCTCCTTTTGATGAGGAGACACCCTTTTATCCCCAAATAATGATGCACGGATGAATGGCTGAAGAAAAAAACAAGCTTTGTTAGAGCGAAAAACTTTCCTTTTGTCTGGGATAGAGTAGGAGCCTTATTTAATTGTGTTTTCAAATTCACTTTGCATTTCATCAGCATATGAATATTGTTGAATTGAAAAGGTTGGAAAAAACAGAGAGAAAAAAGTGGTATACGCTCCATCTGAACTGTAGCACAGGAGGGAACATCATCCTTGCATAATTTGCATTTGGTAGCGTGAGACGTGATATCTTTTTTTCTCTCTTTCTCTTTCCGGAAATATGTAATTCAACTTGCCTAATATTCATGTTTTTTTTCACTGGAAAAAGTGAAATGTAGCATGTGTGGCATGTGCATACATGCATCTCAAATTTCACTCCTTTTCCCCTGGTCTCTCCCCTGTCGTCATGCTCCAAAGTTGACACTTCCCATTTGGGACGGTAATATGAGGAAAGCGAAAGAATATGTAAAAAAACAAGTGTCTAAACTACAAAACCGTGTTATATTTTCGCGTAGGATGAATGATGACAACGACCTTGCAAGAGTGGGAACACTCTCAATGCATTTTTTTCCGAGGAGAGAACGAGAGAGAGAGAAAACCCAAAGACCTCGAGAAGCTTTTTTCTCCATTCTCACTTCCTCATTTCCATTTCCAGCTTTTCTGTCCATTTTGTTTTACAAAAAAAAAGAATTCCCATTCAACTGGAAACAATAATGTTACTCGGATTGTTGGCGAAAGAAAAGTTAGTTAAAAAATATTCTCCTCGCCTCACAGATTTTTTTGTCGTTTCACAAAAAAATCTACGTTTTATGTAATATTTTTAACACAATGCAGAAACCTTGCTTTTGCATTAACAAAAAAAGCGAAATGAAGGAAATGGAATGGCGTAAGTTATGTGTGGGAAGAAGAGAATAGAGAAGTAGAACATGGGTTTCTACTTTTCCTTCCTGAATTTGAACAAGACAAAACATATAAATGCTTCTGTAATCCGTGCTAAACGGAGGAAATGAAAGAGTGAAAGAAAGAATAAATGAAAGCCATTGAATGAACTTATTTTGATTGACGAATTGTCAAAGGCTTACTTTTTATACGAAATTCGATAATTCTCGCGAAAAAAAAACTCTTTGTTTGCGAGAGAAAGGCACATGAGAAAGAATGACCTTGTTGATTAGAGAGAGAGAAAAATGAATCACCGTCGCCTCTCTCTCAACATAACTCCATTAAACAATGCCCCTCAATCAGATTTTCTCTTTCTCTCTCGAAGCTTTTTTGCGAAACTTTTAGAAAATGTAGGAAGAGGGAAAAGCTTCCCTCCTTTTGTTCTCGCTAATGTGACTTGGGAAAAGCTGACACAAATATGTAGCGTAGGCCTTCTTAAAGTGGAGAAGTAGAAAGGGCAACACGTGTCATAGTCATAACTCTCGTAACAGTCGTAACGCATTAAAGTATCAAAAAAGGAGATAAATATAAACTTTTTTTCCCTTCTTCTTCTTTTTCCGGTGCTCTGCTCTTCCTTTGTCACTCGTAGATTGTGGATGGAAATGATGAGGATGTGACATTGAAAAAGGAAATCCCATTGGCAAGTGCCTCAAAAATTGGGAGAGTTGGCGATAATGAAGGAAGGCTGACATAAACACATTTGCAAGCAAAGGTAGCAAAAAAATAAACTTTCACTATTTGCATACTTTTCCTCACTGATTGCGAGTTTACATGTTATTTTTTTTATGTCGGAGTGGCAGTGGAGGAGAGAAAAAAGTTTGTTTTCTGTTCTGGATGTCGATACAGGAAAAACGGTGTGTGGAAAGGAGAATCCGTTTTCCAGCGAGTAAAATTTGATTTGGGAGCATTAAGCTGGAAAACGTATATAAACTTGCGTCATCAGCCGATTGTCGTTTTTGTGTACACAAAGCAGACACGCTGTTCCAGAGAGAAACCACGACTACGAGGTTCTCTTCTCTGGAAGCCCTCTAGATGCATAATGAATGGAAAGGGACACACAAAGGAAATCTCATTTTAATTTAACTAAAGCGAGAATGAGTGAGTGAAGGTCAGAGAAGAAGATAGAAACCCTGTTCATTCCCCTTTCGTTCTGCGAAGGAATTTCCTCACATAAAAAAACTCTCTCTCCAGACTCCAATCTTGTTTGTATATTTACACGTTTTGCTAATGCATGTGTAGTTGGGGCTTTCAGGTTAAATCGTGCAGCAGCATTATTCTCGTGGTGGGGAGATTGGTGCTGGCAGGCCTGAATGAGAGATAAAAAGGTACTATAGATTTGTGCTTGTGCTGCGAGGCAAGCGGAAATTGCATCATGCATTTCCATTTAGTCCACATTCCCTTTTCTCCAGTTTCGTGTGTGTGTGTGTGTCGTCACAACACGAATAATGAAGGAGAGAAGTATGTGCTTCTATTGACTTCGCTTGGGTAGGGATGTTGGGAAGCAATAAGTTTTTTTGCCAGAGATTTGCAATCATCGTTGATTATGGTAATCACATTAGAAAATTACGACAGTTCCCCCCTCCACCCCGGTTTTCCCTCTGGCTTTATGCCTATTATAACTAGAGAGGAGCACCTTCATCATGAAAAGGGAATTGTGTAAATGCATTTCAATTAAAGAGTTCCTCGTGGCGCCGTTTTTCTCTCTCTCCTCCATCCGGTTTCTATGTCAGGTTCATAGTAAAAAGCAAATAAAAATTGTGACTGGATGGAACTGGAACGGAGATTTTTCTTGAATAATAATGCGAGCGACTCTTTGACGAGGGAACTGGACGTGTTCGCCTCGAATGGTAGACAAGGTGTAATCATGTCCTCGAATGTCCTCTGCCTAAAAAAAATGTGTGCCAGAGCGAAGTTGCCTGAAACCAGAGGAAGATGTATAAAAAAATCCACTGGCTTGGTGACGAGTGAGAGAAATCCGAAAAATCTTTGTTCATTCGCCCTTTTACTCTGTCGTTTGCAATGACAAATGTGACAAATCCATATCCACGTTCCCACGTTGCTTCTGGCAGGAGCATATATACTCTCTCATCTCCCTTTGTAATGGGATACATTTTTGCACGAAAAGAGTGAGTGATTCGCTTGCAGATGCGCTACACCCGTTTCTTTGCAACACGGCAACGAATAGTTTTAATGGGAAACTCGATTTTGAAAGTCAGCACACTTTATATCTCTGCTCAAATCCAACTTTACTCTGTTAGCGCATAACTGACTATCCATACTCAAATGCAAGAGTCATGACTGCAATTCTTGGGAGAGATCATCGTATCTTTTTTTAAGTAACCCTCTTTCTCTCTTAAACTCCATCGCCACAAAGTTTTGCGACTTTTTTGTCAAAAGATAGACGAGCGGAAAGTTGATTGTACGATTTGAAACAAGAACTGAGTTTTGTGAGGAAAAAGCCACAGAAACCACATCGAAGCAGAAATATTATATCATCATCATTCGCTTGCTTTTCCAGTCACAAAAATAGAATCACAGCAGATGTTACATGAAATGAAAAAGATTCATCCTCCGAATTCTCTAGACAGTCGTTTTGACAGTGCATCAGTCTCAGAAGATGAAATGCCGAAGCCATAAACTTGCTGCTTCCAGACTGTGAAAAATGAGACTTGGAGTTGGAAAAGTTAGAACATCAAAGAAGCCTTGGACTTTCTTTTGATTCCTTTTTGCTGCATTCGAATGCATTGGTTTTGGAATCAAGTCAAAAAGTTTCTTTTGAGTGTTTCGCTTTATGCGAGACAAGACTGCAGTTGTGCAGAAAGAATGCAATGAAGTCGTCTCACCGGAGTTTTTCAACTTGACAGCCAAATTGGTAGAAAATTCTTCTCCACAGGAAAAAAAAGTGGTAGCCGGTTAACTCATCTGATTATCAAGACTGACTACAAGACATTGTAGTTATATTTATCTTGCCTTGTTCCAAAAGAATCTTTCTTAGAATCGCAAATTAACATGGAAAACGCTTGGCAACTTGACTGTCTCTTTCACAAAGATATCATCGTTCCAACAAATTATTCGAAATTGTGCAATTTACAAAGCGCATCGAAGAGCACTTCCGCTCAATCTCTCCACTCTCAAACTTTTCGAAGAAATATGAAACCAGACCAGGACTGAGCCTATCTCCCTTTTGTCTCCTTTCCCAACCACAGCCACGTGCATGTGAGCCGAGGAGGACAGAGAGCAGGAGCCGACTGTTGACAACTTAATGAGGAGATACAAAGTCAACACAAGGCACAACATCGTCATCATCATCTCATTTCCGCAATACAGCACATATTTATTTGACAAGGATCCCACACTTAAAATATACCATGGCCTAGGTTTTAATTAAATTCATTGTCCCGCGCTTGTCAATTAGTGTGATAATTAATAACGATTCTCATTAAGCATTTATTGCTTTCATCCAATCCCTCGTTTCGCTGAGCACACGAGCGAGTAATTTGGTGAACGTTTATGGGATCGTTAGAGAGAGAGAGAGGAATATATATTTTTTCTGCATTGAGCCAAAGAGACACTTGAGACTTGGATAACTTTCATCAAGTTGACTTTGACTTGGTGTAGTCACAAGTGGTATGGTATGTCGCTGCATCATCATCACCGTCAATATGTATCATCATCATCATCTCGCCTTGTTAGACTCCTGATTACTCGCTCAACCACTCCAGCTCATTTTATGCTTCCAGACAGAACGCTCTCCAATTTGACCTCATTGTTTCCCACCGGAAATCGGTAGCAAATCATATGCATAAATTCACTCGCATCCCTTCAAAATTTGTGCCATTAAACATTAATTAATTCTACAGATTGATGCTAACGTCGCAATACTAAGGACCATTTATTGTTTGCAAAGTGAAGTGAATGACAGAACATGTGTGTGATTTGATTTTTCAGCTATTTATAGCAACTCGACTAGGTTTGAAATTCTTCCACAAATAGACTACAGACTAGGAGCGTTTCCACGCCATCAGCCATGAAATTGATGTTCATTTCTGAGTGGATGAATATATGATCTTCCTGACGTCAAGATATATTTCCGATTTTAGTTCAAGAAAGGTGTGTAACAACTTACCGAGACTCCGCAACAACGAACGAATCCATCTCGAAGACAAGGCTGGACTACCCCGAATTGGTCAAAGTCGAGAGGATTGTCTCCGTAAGCGCGTGGACAATCTCCGGCCGCCATACAAGGGCACCGTTCCTCCTGACTATCTAAACCACTTGATGATGCTTCCGGAAGGTGCTGCTGCTCCCCTTGCTCCGGCGTCGGAGGATCAGGAGGAAGCACCTGAGTTGATGCGAAACTCGTCTCATCCTGCCCCAAAACTGGGCTGTCTCCGTTGAGGAACACAAGACACAGCAACAACGCACGCAACGCTAACACACGATTCCAAGTCATTGTCTACACCATTTGTGTTCAACCAGTCATTTGCACCAATTATTCCACCGAATTCGGGCACATGGAAATTTTCTCACGATAATTTATTTCACACTCTCTAAATTAGCTATCTCTCTACTCACATCACTCCATAACTTTTATTTTTTGTTGAAAGAGTGTCAATTCGTGGGCAGCTACGTCTCTCAACTCCCAAGTCAAGCACACTTATGCGGAGAAGTCCTTTTTTTGTGCTACTTTCCCAGATAAGGTGTGATTTGAAACTAGTGTGTTTGGTGAGTGGGATTCCTTCCCCTACTGTTTGCATAATTCAACTGGGAACCGATCGGAATCCCTAGATTTTCTTAAATAAGAGGCCACGCTAAGGCGGAAACCCTTTTTCATCAGTTCTCTCAAGGTGAGCCTTGCACCTCTCCTTCCTCCTTCCACATATTTTCCTCAACCAAGAAACATTGTAAATAGCAAAAGCCCTTAAACACTTTTGGCTGAATTGAACTCGTAATAATATGATGCCCTTTTCATTTCAAAACTTTGAGAGTCATACAATATCTTCATTTGTATTGTTGCAGTTTGGAATTGGAAGAAAGGGAGAACTTATAAATACCTGGGGTGCATTCGGTCCCACCTGTAAATCAATGCAACTTTCTTAAGGTATTTTGGTCACTTGAAGATGCATCCATGACATCCTCAGTGCATCTTTCTCTATCTTGGTAATGTACCGTTGAGGGTTGCTCAAAAAAGATAATATATATTATGCGTGTTCCGTACAAAGACAAGCGCAGGCTGAGGCATCCGCAATGATCTAGATTCTAGATGAAGCAAGGTGCACTTGTGATTATATGAATTTTCTCTGTTTGAATGGGAATGAGTGAAAGGGTTACAAGGGCTGCACACAGCGGCACACTCTACTTTTGTCACTGGGAGAAACTGAAAAAAAATTTACATGTGCCTTTGGATGAAGGTATGCAGGTATGTTTCCATGTGTTGGACGAATGGACAAGTTGATTTGAGCGAAGAGAATGGTGATATATAGACAGTGGAAGTGTGACATATTGTCATTATTCTTCATAAAGTTAAAGTAAAGGTAAAGTAAAGGGAAGGTGAATAAGACGAAGGTATTTCCTCGTGAGCATCATTATCTTCATCGTTTTTGAGGAATGACCCAGTTTTGAGTGAATAAGACGAAAATAGACTTCATTGAAGAGTTATGTAGGACGACGAGCTGCGAGTGGACACTGGACTTTGCAAAAGAAACTTGCAAGCATTAACAATACGTTACGTTTTTGAATTTTTGTTGATTGAAGGACTTGAGGAAAATTGAAAACTTTCCATTTTCCACGGTGCTTATGGTACTTCACCAGAAGCTAGAAAAAGTGATTCTTGAAAGGAAAATTGAGTCTGGATAGACGCACATCCTGGAGCCACACAAATGTGAGCGATACAAGGCAACCACGTACACACCTGCCTCTTTTGGAAGACGACCCTGAGACGTGGAATAGAAGTGGGAGTCGTTGCACAAATCATACATGACGAAATTCTGAGAAAGTTTCGAGCACGGAAGTCCGTCCAACGTCATAAACCAATGAAGGTTCACAGACTTAACCAGTACCGAGACTTTTTTAAATGAGAACTGCAATAAGATTTTTTAAAAAAGTTTGCAGGAGGGGAATTGAACCAAGAACAAGAAGCTTATTGCAAACATCTAATTCAATTTTGTAGAACTAATGTTTGAGAACTCCAGAATACTTCAGTTTTGATGAGATTCTGTAATAAGCAAACCTACGTTGCGAAACGGGGGCTTAGATTGGGGATTTAGAAACTATGAACATTGCCGACATCGCGTGAGTTTCATTTTTATCAGATGCCACATGCGGAAATTGGATTTGTAACGGGCAAAAACCGTTCAGTTCAAAAAGCATATCATAATTCTAGTTTCATAACCATCATCACCGATCACCGTCATCATCTTTTTATTTGACGCAACGACCCACATTGGTTTGGTACTACTCAGCAACAAGAAGAGCTTGGGACATGGAATTTGATTTATCCATGGGACACGAACAATTTACAGCCGGTGTAGTTATTAAGAAAGAGTTGGCTGTGTGAAGATGAAGACATTAAAAACTTTCCATTTTCTTCAGTTGCACACCTACGGAATAGTAAGCCTTTGATGTTGGGCATCTATAAAGAGAAAACGTGAGGGAACAAACACATCACAACCTGGGAGACACACACTTGAGGAATAAGACACCTGTGCTTTTCTAAAGACGACCCTGAGGTTGCCCGAGAAGTGAAGGGTTTCCATCGAGCATAAATACATCATAAAAGGTGAAATTCCTCTGTAGCATCTCGCTTTTCAATCAACCTATTTTCGTCACACGTATATCCTTCTTCCTTGTGAGCAAATCCTTTGGAGAGAGAGACACTTGAAGTGGATTATAAAAGATTGAAGAGTAATGATTTTCACAAGTATTCATCCGTCTCTCAATTAGCTGGTGTGGATTTTCTCCATTTGCATCTTTTATGGCTTTAAACTGTCGTTACGAAGGTCAACAGTGTATGCAGAAATGAGAAAACGAACGCCGACAATGTAATTAGCCTTATTGAAAATCATAGAATATATTTACTTAGTTTAGTTTGTTCATCACAAGAGGGAAAAAATTGCTTAGTAAATGCACTACAGGCGACTACATTCTTTGGCTGACTATATATCATTCCTCCTCTCCCCAAAATTCTGGCCCGAGCTTTTCACAATGTTTACTTTAGTAAATTCGTTATTTCGCTTACGCAAACAAAAACAGGAAAAAAACATTTAATTTTACATGAGACAATATTTGATTTGAGGAAATAACTTTGCAGTGAGACTACGTACACGGAATAAATATATGTAGAGGCGGATTTTTATGAGAGGTGCACATTTATGCTTCAAAGTTTCAATAACTGTGACTCACTAAAGAGTGTATTAGCTGCACTATTTATAACAGAGTTTCCGGTGATGATTTCGGGTTGTGTTCTCCTTATCACACTCCGCATTTCATCGGAATGAGCGGCATCTTCATTCTGAAAAAGTGGAATAAAATTGAAAAAAATCAACAATTTAAATATGAAATTGCTTTCAAGATTTTTGGGGAAAAATTTAAGCATTAAAATACGAATTTAAGAGTTATTAGGGCGAGAGACATGCTGATTATAAATATATTTGATGATGAAGAGAGATAATCTGGTGTTTGAGGGTGATTATCTACGAATGGGAATTTGATTCAGGAATAGCATACACGATCTGAAGAAGACTCGTGTGGAGAACAATCGGAATTAACGGACGGTATTTTACTGGGACATTGGAATTGGAGGTTGAAGCAGAAGCACATTATTATTAGTCTTTTTTAGATGAAACACTGGAGAGAGAAGAGGTATTCTCATGCGGAGGATGCAAGATGCAACACACAAAATTATCATGACACATTATTTAAAGCAGCCAGGATGCAAACGTCACGACACAAAAAAGGCATTATAATATGGAGAACAGCACAAAGATCCACAGACAAACAAGGGAGAAAATTTTACGGGGAAACACTCAAGAGTTAAAAAAAAGTTTGTAGTAAATGAGAGTTAACTGTTGAAAACTAACATCGAAACGAGTCTGATGCCAAACACAACCAAGAGAGTATAAGTGATGTCATGTCGGTTTACGTTAGTTTTTATAAGTGACTTTTTTGTTTCTAATTTATGAGAACTCTGACGCAGGAAGATTCAGCGACTTCCTGTCAATGTCCCTGAGAAAAGATAAAGTCAAGAGAGGTGATGCGTGGATTATTATTCCAGTAGTAACAAACGGCTAAATATAACGCTTATATAACTTACAATTAGTAAGTAAAACTTGAACAAGAACATTAGACATACAGTTTCTGAAAAACCTTTTAGTATAAACCGTTGGAAATGTGATGATGAATGAATGAAAAAAATTTGTAGTTTAATTGTACAAAAAAGCGGGTAGAAAATTACTAGTTTCTTACCATGACGCAGGGGAAATGCACCTAGAGCCCAAGAGATTTGCATCCTTATATTGAGAAAAGACAGTAATCTGCAACATGACAAGAGAAATGTTGTTTTTTAATTTAAAAAATTCGAGCTGGCTAATTATTTTGTAAAATAAATTACAAAAAGAAACACTTTGCAAAAACATACTTTGTCTTTAAGTTGCTGGCAGAGTTGAAGTGCATCGGAGAAGAGCGCAATCACCTCACTGAGCCAAGGGACTGAGCACTCTGCCTGGAATGTGTCGAACTTGACATGTCCTTGAGACTGGCTCAGCAAGTAAACTGCAAATATGAGCTTGTGCGCTTGAATGTAGAAACTGACAGTTAAATCCGAAGGAAGATTTGGAATGAGTGATTTCTGAGACAAAAATATAAAAAAATTCTTTTCAAAATACTGTTAAACACAAACAATAGCACAAATTACGACAACTGTTTTAAATTAAAATTTAGTGGAGACCATGTTTCGACTAGACACCAAATCATCAATGGTACGCTTCTTTGGAATGATGAGAGCGTTTCGCCCTTTGCTCAGGAAACTTTGAATAGTGTTGAGGGCGTGCAAAGCTTCCTCCGCAGACTTAACCGTGCCATCATCCAGATTTTCCAGATAGTAGCAGCATGACTGCAAATGATTTGCAGAATCTTGAGTCTGCTGGAGTTTCCATTCCGTCTGCAGTTGCCCGTGGTACTGAGACGTGTTCTTGTGCAGCTTTATATTTATATCCTAAACGAGATTAAGGAGGGCACACGATTAAACAAAATTCATGGAAGACTTGACATTCTTTTCTAGTTTTTATTACTGGTTTAGTAACTTACTGCATTAGTAATATTATCTCCGAGGACTGTAACGATGCATTTAATACTGTCCTGTGCATTATGAGATGCTGTTGCCATAACAAACTTTTCCAGTTTTGGAGGCGTCACTATTTTCCCAACAGAGAGGGGAAAGTGTCGAGCACATTCCTAAAAAAATTTAAATGTCACTTAATGACTGTGAATGAATGAATTTAATGAATGATTTTACAACTGCAGCAATAATAAACTAATTTTAAATTTAGCAAAAACAAAATACCTCGACCACCGTCCGCAACTGTTTGATTGCTGCTGGAACCTCATGCTGAAGCACCCAATCAAATTCTTGTTGCTATTACATTTTGAAAGATAATTAAATTGCACATTTGAACTCCCACATTAAATAATTTGTATAAACCTTATTTCATATTTAATTACGATCCATACCAACGCCAAGATTTCCCATTTCTCCGGATCTGCCATTCTGTCGTTTCCGCTCCCAAATTTTGCCGAGATTCTCCGTTCCAATGAACACGGCCAGTATCCTCATGAATAGTTCCCCCTTGATTAGGATAACGACATGTTTGAAGGAAATTAAAGGATAGGTGGTAGGTCAGAGAGAGGTCAGGGAATTCTATGGAAATAAATGGGGAGAGAAGCAGAATAATTATTTTTGTTTTGGGTGTAAACAAAAGAGTTGTGTTGTGGTGAAGTGTGAAGTGAGAGGTGGATTCGCAGTTGGCCGTATGCTTTCATTGCCCCGCAGTTGGCTGCACCCAGTCTGCCAACTGCACCAACTCAGCTGATCCAACGCGTGATTTGTCAATATATCAGCTGGACTCCTCTCACACGTTTTCCACAATATTTTTTTCTCCAGAGTTAATCGATTTATTTCGCTTGTCGCCAAGGAAAATTGAAGCTGTAGTCATGGTGTCCATGGAAACTGGAAGAATGTGGAACACCTATGTGAAGGGGTCAATGTCGGCGTCATCCCCTTTTTTATGGAGGTGGAGGTGCGAATCCTATCAGCGGTGGCCACTGTTCTCTTTCAGAGATGACTGGAGAGAGAAGCAAGCCAGGGGCTGAGGTGATTTATGATTATTCAGTTATTCTTCAAATCGATTAAATAGTCTGGAGTTGACTTGTGGTAATTTTGTAACTCTTAACTTTAATTGTAGGGCCAGGGTACGAAAGAAACAAGTGGCCAGGTAGGAGTCAGAGTGCACAAATGGCTTCGTCCTGGAAAAGAGGAGAAGGATCCTGCCGTTGTTCGAAGGGAGCAAAGGAGGACTGGTGGTCCATTAGATGGGGCGTATCCTTCCCACACCTTCTACAACAACATGTGGGCGGACACAATGAGAGAGATGAGGCACCTGCTCGCGGAGGAGAAGGAGCGTGGTGTGACCTCAGTGAGCGATCGAAAGAGGATGTTCCACACGATTGTGGAGGTGTACTACCGCTACTTGAAGATTTTCAAAATGATGGACATCATTTACGATCAAATGGTCCATCCTCAGAAGCGGATTGTTGTGAGAAGGCTGCTGGACTTGCTCATCGGCCGCCTTCTTGACCTCAAATACCAACTGGTTCTCTGCGACAATTCGGAGATTCAGTATTTCGACGAATTGGCGATGGTCGAAGGGGTTTTTCCGATGGAGCTGGACATGCCAATTCCAAAATATTATTATCACGATCCAACGGCGGAAATTGTGCAACGAAACAAATGGTTTGTGAACGTTGAGGAGAGGGCGAGACGAGCTCAGGAGAAGGAGGAGGAAATGCAGAAGAAATTGCTGGCGGAGCTGGAGGCCGAGCAAAAGTGGGGCCAGTTGGATGGCGATGAGGATTATGAAGATTGTGCGCTTCCCGTTCAGACAATGGAACGTGCTCGACAAGGAAAGGGTCGCTACATCATCGCGAAATACTTGTATGAAGAAGAGACGAAATCCCGGCGTAAAAAGGTGAAGGAAGTCGCAAAGCTTATGGAGCCTGATCAAGCTGCCACTGTTATTCAGAAGCTTGTTCGTGGATTTTTGGCGAGGCAGAGGGTGAAGATGATTCGAAATCAGGAGTTAGAGTTTCTCGGAGTTCGACCTGTGGCTCTGACTCAAGGCTCACCTTTTACCGCCTCCAAGTTGAAATGCAGAGAGGAAGAGGAATACTTGGAGTTGGCGATGGAACGGCGTCGGAATGCGAGGAGGAAGTTGCAAAGTCTGTATGAAGACGCTCAAGTAGCAATCTATCAAAGGCTTCAACTTGTTGAAGGCCCTGAGTTGGCAGAAAAATTTAAACATCAAATTCGGACTTGGAT